>JADRCH010000143.1:3517127-3549248 GCA_019843965.1 Rhynchomys soricoides | reverse complement strand
TCTCTCTCTCTCTCTCTCTCTCTCTCTCTCTCTCTCTCTCTCTCTCTCTCTAGATTACTTGAGTCCATATACTGAGTAAACCACAACTTCAAGATACAACTACAAACCACATAAGATTCTGTCAATAGTAACCATAGTATTTCCCACTTTGTGTGCAGTGAACTATTGATCGGATATGGATCTTTTAGCTACATCCCTACACATCTTTGTCAATAATATATTTTCCAGATATGAAGGACAATATTTTTCTATTTGTATTAAGTAGTACCATATATTTCAGGGAAAAATAATAGGTGTTTTATTGGAATTGAGAATTTTATGTGAACAATTACATAAAACACATCGGTGATTTCGCCATTTCAAAATGAGCATTGTAGTCCAATCACATGAATATGCAAGGACCACAAGTAAAATATCTCTGTTTTAAAAAATGCAAGTGACTTCAGTAGAAATATGTATTCAGGAATAAATATTAAATGTCCAGTTTATCATGAAAAATATAACACAGTAATTTTGTAGCAAAGTATACATGAAAAATAAGTCATAGTAAGAATCCTAAGATAAATATCAATTAAAAAACTTGATAATTCTAAAATATTCAGAGCATACTTTCACTTTACAAGCATATATCTGCAAAACCACTAAGAAGAAAGTCTATAGTTTATCTGAAAATTGGCTGTTTCTAGAGTTTAGATATTTCTGTATTTTCCTAGGTTTTTTAATTCCTTTACAAAGATATAGAAGCATTTGCTTAAATCAAAGTTGCTTCATAAGAGCCTTCCGAATATATAATCTCATGAACTTGAGAAACCACATTCTTTCTCTGCTAATTGTGTTTTATTACAAAATAGTTTTATGATCTCTGAGGAAAGGAGTCCTAAATGTCATTCCTCAAATTCAAATCAGTCTTCCACAAAGGAAAGAAAAATTCTAAAAGAAGAGATGAATAAAGAAGAAAACGTATATCCTACATACAATATGCTCAGAAATATTTGTTGAACAAACATTTCCAGGAACCCCAACTTGAACATATGTTGCCACTACATTTTAGAAAACTTTGTCTGGACATGTCAAGCAGACTAGTAAGAAAAACTTGTATTTGCTTGAGGGGATGAAGAACTTTCCAGAAACAAAACATCCTGAAAGAATAAAAATGCCTTCCAAACAGCACCTAGGTTGGCATTTACACATTTCTATTATCTCCCTCTGAATATCTGTATCCTATGAAGACAGAGGGCTTCTGGATGAAGAGATGCTACTTCATACAACTTCCTGTGGATGAAGGAACCTGGAACACTGTTTATACAACCTGAAGAGCCCAATGAAGAGCTGGGGGTTGGGGGTGGTTCAGAACATAAAGTGCTTGCCATGCAAGCATGATGATCTGAGTTCAGATTATCAGCACACTTATTACAGGGCATCGTCAAGTAGGTATGTAGTGCTGGGGAAAGATGCAGTCAAACTCAAACTCCCTCTGGAGCTTCCTGGCCAGCCAATTTAGCTAATAGTGAGTGTCTGTTTCAGTGAAAAACTGTCTCAAAACATAAGATAGATAAAAAAGATACCCAATATTTGACTTTGGTATCCAGATGCGTGCGTGCACACACACACACACACAGAGAGAGAGAGAGAGAGAGAGAGAGAGAGAGAGAGAGAGAGAGAATCTCAGAACAGTGGGAAACCTAACTCCCTGACTTGCTAATCACCTATGTGCTCATCAGGAAATTGCACAGTCTAACCAAGAAAGTAGACCAGCCACAGGATAGTCAGGCACCTTCAGTTTTTCAGTGCTGGGCTATAGAATATAGCTGAAGAACATGTCACCCAAGTAGTAATTGCTCAGTGTCAACACAGAGAAGAAATAAAACAGTTCTCACTCCTTAAGATATGCTACAATCACTGGAAGACTGTAATACCACCGAAGACATATGATAAAACTGGAAAGATCTGCCTTTATTCAGGACAATGGTCTGTGACCATTATCTTTGGGTCCTATGGTTTCAGGAAATCAATTCAAGCAATGCCTTAAAGATTTGCTTGACTTTTAAAATATGTATTCAGAAATATTGTTTTCAAACATTTTAATGTCATCTTGTCCCATCATATCTGATAAGCAAAAAGATTAACTCAGGTTGACATCCTTCCTAGCAGAGATGAAGAGATATTGAATTATCTAAGACCAACCTTTAAATGATAGCTGATCTGTAAAAGGTAGGTATTGTTTCTGACACTGTGTCACATTTCTAACTCTTTCTTCTGCATAGTGCTGCATCCTGCAATATCAGCTACCATGGATAGCAGCAGTGCACAACAAGACGGGGTGACTTCAAATTGAACAAAAGTCACTATTCTGCCTGAGTATCCATTTTATGCCATCCATTAGGATAAATATAAGGGCAAAGAATGAAAGGTTATTTTCAACCATTGTTTAAAACATGCCGTGCTTCCTTGGACACTTGCATTAAATGTAGCTCCTTCTCTATAGCATTACTCCATGATTCATTATTGTGAAAGCCAATTTAAAAAATAAATCCTATGCCATTTCCCTAATCAACTTGCACTTATACATGCTGTCGGCTCATCCCATAATACAGTTTTTGGCTGGAAATCATGGGCTTTTTAAAATTCTAGAGTTGGAAAGGACCAAAGAGATAACACAGGTCAACCCATTTACTCCACTGATGGGGAAACAGCGCCAAGATGGAAAGAGATTTGTCCAAAGTCACATTGCTAATTAGTGGCAAGGCTCCTGCTAGAAGCTGAACCCCTTTGCAGTCAATGTCTTGCAACCATACTGCATGGGGGGTGGGGGGGTCTGCTATGAGAAAGGCAGCCAGCTGGAGGGCACCTTCAGATTATTTATGCTAGTATCAACAGAACACAATTTCAGCTAAAGTCTTGTCACATTTCTGTGATTTAAGAGTTTGCTATTTATTTAAAGTAGTTAAAAAAAAAATGCCTGTGACTCTGATAAAATAGGTTGTGTCGTAGGCCTGAAATAAAATTCACAGAAAGCCCTGAAGAGGATAGATGAAATCTGGGCAGTGAGTAGGAGAGCACTCGATGGGAGCATCCTGGCTGCTGCCTAACTCATTTCCAGTGTGAGAGAAAGAAGAATCAGAGCTGTCCACTTGTGCAGCACTTCCGGCAAGCAAATGGTTATTTCTTTTCTCTGTCTAACTCTAACAAAGAGTCATAATAAACCTCCCAAGTTTTTACCAACTCACAAAGGACTTCCTCCAAGCTCAGAAGCTCATGTTTAAGCTGTGAAGGATGACAGAAGGGAGGAGGGACAAAGCTGATGGTCATATCTTAGGAAGGCGGGTGGTTTGGAGAGACAGGAGCACACCTCCTTAGTAGGATTTTGAGAAAGGTGTATCTCACCTCTGCTCAGTCATCAAGGTTTAAATCAACAAGTGAAGGGTTGCTATATCTTAAGGACTTGCATCCTTGCTGTCTCTTAAGGAATTCCATCCTTGCTGTATCATCTTAAGGACTTGCATCCTTTGTGCATGCACGGCCTCTGATGAAGCTGTGCTTGTTATGTTACCGTTCCGATTGTTCTCAACCACACATTTGACAAAATTCAGTTTCTCTTCGCCTCTCAGATAGTTCTAACCTTAGTTCTAACCCCTTAGTTCTAACCTTTTGTCTTGACTTTGGTGCTTACTCCCAGATTTTCTTCCTAGTTAAATGTGCCCAAATCATTTGCTCAGTCACAACCCCCTACTGGAAAATGGGAAACACTTACTCAGTTTGAAGCCACTTGAACACTTCCTATTCTCTCTTACCCTTGTGAGTCCTATCTCCCTAGGAAATAGACACCAATGTCTACACCAGAAAATCTGAACAGTCTCTTTGATGGCCTTTTTGCATATCTGGACTTCCAGGTCTTCCATCCTTCAAACTCTTAAAAGCTTAATCTAGAAGACAGGTGCAAAAGAGGACTCCTAATAGTGGCTTTTTTATTGCTATCCACTGACCTTGAATTGCACTCCAAGCCCTAAGCATTGACAATAGCTTTAAAGTCCTTATGTCCTTTGGTAATTTTCAAAAGTCTCTTCATTCTCATTGAGTCTTAGCCTTTCTGACTTTCTTACGAATCTTTCTACGTACATGTCACACTAGTACCAGATCTTTGCTCTGAGAGCTGCCTTTTCAACTTCAGACAGTCTAAGCGCTTGGCCTTCCTCAGCATCAGAACTGTGAGAGACACCACACTTTTCAGCTTTGTAAGGAAAGAGAACAATTCGGAATGCTGCTGTCAGAATTACACCATCTAGTCTTCTTGCATTCCTGCCTATGCATAGTCCAGGGTGGAGACAACGTAGGAAAGAAAGTTGCAAAGATGCGAAGGAGGGCTGCAGTTGTACCCTTACACAGACACGCTGGATTAGGCCAGAGGTTGATTTAGAAATCTTAACATTCAGATGTTTAACACTGACCTTAGACATAATGCAAGTTGCATCAGAGTCTTTTCTTCCTTCTACTGAGCATTGTATGCCCTCTGACTGCCTTGAGGAAAAGAGATTTGTGAGGCTCATGTTCTATGGGCTTCAGTAGCTAAGAGCTCCTTTCCTGCAATTCATAGAGCAAGCTAAAACAAAGTGTGCGTTTTCACATACAAGGAAGTAGATGCAGATTATCCAGTATGAATGGGCAGCAAATGTGTTTTTTCACATCTGCCATTCAAGGAAGCTGTGAAGTAGACTGAAATCAGCCTTAAGTCCAAGCCTCATTTGGACCCACTGATTCAGCCAGCATGGATGCTGAGATATGCCAGGTGATCACCAGTATCCTCTCAGCCCACCCATGAATCACACCTTCTGTTGTTCAGCACCATGTGGCCTCTGTTCACTGAGTCACCACCACCAGCCATGGAGATGCCAGTAAAGACAGGTGTTCCTGCTGCTTCTTGCCATATCTCAGTGTTCCCATGAACACTATCAGAAACCAGCAACTCAGCAGTACGAGTCTTCCTCCCACTCTCAAGTTTCTCCCTCCCTGAGTCAGTTTCTTTTCTGTAAACTTGAAGGAATCCCACCAGGCTCCGGAAAGCCTTCTTGGTAGGACAGTTGTCACTCTCAAAGCTTCCATTCCAGAATGTCACCTTACTACAACTAAAAAGGGAGACACTTGAGCAGAGAATCTCAGATGCTTTCAAATCCCTCCACTAAGCAGGTAGGAACAAGACTCTGATCACCATTTCCAGTGTTGTTGGAGCTTCCTACTGTCTTCCTCCTAGTTGCTTTTGAAGCATTCCTGATCTCAGCCCTGGGAAGGGGAGACCTGTGCCAATTCTCGTGGCTGCTATTTAAAGATGAGTCCCAAAAGCTATACATATGCTCCAACATGGCCACGATTTGAGCTGTTCAGAGAACACAGCAAGATAAATAGCTGTGCCATGAGAAATTACAGCATTATGTACTGCAATAAATATGACAAATGATAGGCTAGATATTCATTGGCTCATAACAGTTGGCAGGCACAACCATCTGTGGATCCAAAGTTCAAACTATTTGTTTTCTCTGCTACAGCTGCCTTGATATTTCTCCCTCTCAGCTGGAACCTCTAGCCTCTAAGGTAGCCTGGACAATCTTGCAAAATCTTTGACCTTATTAGGGTTTTATTAAGAACTGTAGGTATCGAAGTTTAAAAAAAAAATAAAAAGTGCATGTACAAGAAAAGAAAGAATCATGCATGCACAAACACAACAGAAATGCATGCATTCACCCACAGTGTGTGTGTTTGTGTGTGTGTGTGTGTGTGTGTGTGTGTGTGTGTGTGTGTGTGTTGGGGGGGTTGTCTTTGTTTAATGTAGAGGGCTTTTTACTTGGAAAGGATCCGAAAGTCAGAAAGGCAAACATAAAGATAATTAAGAAAAATGATGGTGTTTGTTGCCTCTGAAGAAATAAATCTTCTGTGTCTCCCCTTTATTTATTGATTAAACAAGGAGCACTACAATACATTCAAGCTCCTGCTTTTGTCACTAGAAAGGTAACACTGATGTGCATTATTTCATTATGGGAAATGCTAATCTGTATTTCTCATTTAGAATCTAAACTCTCTGCTTGGTTGAAATCTCACAGTTTCTACCATTGATAAGAGAAACCTAATGAGCCCAATGCCACCACAGCCAAACCTCCCAATTAGGCCAGTGGCTGCACACACACATTTTGGGAGCTTCTAAGGCAGAGTCTTGACAGCTTGGAGTTAGAAATCTATGGTGAGAAAAATCAAGCTATTAACCAGGTGTCCTTCTGAACGCTGTTGCCCCCTGCACTCCGTTCTCCCACCAGATAGCAGAACTGCATTTTAATAGAAAGGTAGAGAGTGTTTTCTTGGGCTTCGAAAGATGTTGAACAAATTTCCTATAACTATAACTTCCTCCTAGTTACCAACTCGATACGGAAGTAAAACAATGTGGATGTTCAGTAAAACAATGGGTAGTCTTCTTAGGTAACTTATCTTCTTTATGTATGTCTCTTTCAGCATGTATTAAAGCAACGGGATCACACCCAAGAGCTTTTTTTTCTATGCATCCTTCACTGTGCACAAAACAGCAGATCAAGAATTATGAAGAGCAAATTTGGGAAACAGAAATTTCAAAATTATAAGAGCAGAGATCTATGGCCACTTCTCACTAAGTATCATCGCACCAAATCAACACTGCCACAGTAAAACAGTCATAATTTGTGAATGGTATATGTGTGAAGTACTTCCTACATCTAAAGCAGTGAATGAGTATCATTTGGGCTCTCAGGGATGAAGATAAATCAGTCAGGATCACAATTTGGATAGTTCCCAGTCATGAAGAAGAATCACCAAATAATGTATGTGATAATACAGAAACATGAGAGACACAAGCAACACAATGAAAGCCAAGAGGCATATTTAGCTTTGAGAGCAGAACAACGCAAGGCTTCCTGGAGAATGAGAGTCTTAGGAAAAGGAAGATTTGAACTTAAAGTCCTCATAAACAACAAAGGCACACCAGCCTGAGGAAGGAGCCAAACAAAACCAGGAAGGCCGGGACCTGCTTGTGAGCCAAGTTGAATGAGAAAGCAGGCGAAAGGCAGACATGCGAATAAGCACTGAAAATCATTTACCCACAAATACCAACCTAGGAGGGCCCTTAGTGTATTTCTGGCAATTTCAAAGGCACTGGGGCAAGAGCAAAACAAACAAGCAAACAAGAGCTCAGCTTGTGCAGAGTTGTGCTCTATCTGGAAAAGATTTAAACTGAAAAGCATGAAAAATGATGCACTGGGTAGTTTGAACAAATGTAGCATCCATACACAGAGACTTTGGAAAGTAGCTAGGGACAATTGTTTGATAAGGCACCTTTTACAAAGACATTAAAGGAGGTGAAGGATAAATTAAATTATCTTAAAGAGTTATAGTTCTGGCAGAGACCCTAGAACTGAGATGTGAGTGTGGTTGAGGAAAGACATGAGGGTGGCCTGGCAAAAAATGGAAGCAAAAGATAAATATGAGTAATGGGCTGAGAGGATGAGTGCAAGTCACATTTTCAGGGCATGGCTGCTAAAAATAGAACTTGGAGATGAGAAAACATTGGAAGGTTTAGGAGAGACACAGCCGAGCTGTATCTTGGGATGAGGGCTGCAGTTACCGTGTGGAGAACAGACAGGAAGTGCTGAGGATGGACTGCAAGAGACCAAGTAGACCACAGAAGCATGCAGAACATCCACTGAAAGAGCAGGTTTGTTCATGGGAATGATAAAAGTTGAAAGAGCTCTGATAGGGTACTTATTCCCATTATGAATTGGGAAATATTTCCCTCTTCGTTTGAAAAGAATTTAGATGATATGGTTTTCAGCTAATTAGATCCCAACATGTCAACTCAGGTAACACAGAAGTTCTGAGGAAGAAGATAGAATACCAAGAGAGTTCACTGGAATGTATCAACCAAGAAAGACAGCCACATGAACTGTCCAGACCATGGCAAATATCCCCTAGCAAAGGATCCATGTCCTGGAAGAGTCAAAGATCCCATCCATTTGAGGCAACACCTCGCCCTTTTATAAAGAAGGCATGGGACTAAGAGACAAGGGGGCCTTGAACCTCTGTCATTCTAGGGAATGTATAAAATGTTTCTCCTCTCATGCTTAATAAATCTATAAGTTGCCACCACAACTCTGTGTCTTGCTCAATTCTTTGCTAGAGACACAGAGAACGTGGACATTGTGCCACTGGAAAGCATCAAATCCTCCCTGGGGCTCTTCTCGACGTACTATCAACTTCCTCACGTGTCACATTGTGATGGTGCAACTAACTTCACTAACAGCCTTAATGGCTTTCTTTCCTAGGACTTTGGGACTCCAGTTCTCTCTAGTCACAAACAAATAATCCTCAATTGAGAAAGTCTACTCCACCCCTCTGCTTCTCTTATGAATTGTGGGAAGACTGTGGTTACATGTAGCAGACACATTGTGACTTCTTTCCTGATAAACTCAGCATAAACCTTCTCCAGGACACTAGGCTGGGAAATGTGTGGTCACAGACACTGTCTATATTTTCAGGGAACCTCAAGGGAGCATGGAATGACTGGTGGATCTTTTGTACTCGTCAGTAGTGCTGGCTAAAGATATCTGCTCCATATCCTTCCTTATCAATGGGGATACAGCTTTCCTCACCTTCACCCCTTCAGGGCACCCCTCTGATGTCTAGCCCCTCACACACATCTCCTACCACAGCTTTATTTTATTATTCACACAAGTTACCGTGTCATGAGAGACGTGGTTGTTTGATGGGTCTAGTATTTCAACATCCTCATGACTGAAAAACTCTTAAAATCACCCAGGTAAGGATTCCTGCAGTAGACAGCTCGGTCTGATGGAAAAGACAAGGAAGATGATATTTTCAAATGCCTGCAGCAACCTCTAGGTCAGTTGCCTTGTCTGGCCCAAAAATAAAATCTGAAAGGAAAAAAAAAAGAAGAAGAAGAAAAAATCTACCAGCATAATGTGACGAGAAAGCAGGTGATATGTCAGAACTAACAATGCAGGTCAAGCTGGCATTTGTTGTCACTGAGAATGATGAGCAGCTCTTCCTTCCCCTATGGCTGCTTTTGCTCCTCCAGAAAAAATGAACCCATGTCAGCCATTATCTTCCCAGAGCAATAAATATGAGCATTTTCTCACTATAGGATGATAGCCCCATTGAAAATTAAGAATGACCTTGACTCTTGGTAAGTGACAACGGTTTTGGAAAACAGCAATTATTCAATAGCACTTTAAAAATATTTTAAAAGAGTACTTCTCAGACTTTTACTTAATTAGTTCTTTGAGAGTTTCATACAATGTGTATTGATCATCTTTATTTCCTCTCTCTACTCTTCCCAGATTCACCCCCCTTACCAACCAACCAAATTTTGTTTTTTGGTTTTTTTCAATGCATGAAGTTCAATTTGTACTGACCTATATATACATTTATATTGTTTTCCTTGGATGTGTAGCTTTCCACTGAAACATGGTCAATCTACCAGGGGCTACACTCTTAAAGATAACTGACTTTTTCCCTCGCAGCAGCTAGCAATTACTAACAGCTCCTCAGCTAGGGGCAAGACTTCATATCCACCTCCTACCTATCCATGCTGTAATTTACTAGCTTGAGCTTCTACATATCTTGTGCATGCTGTCACAACCATTGTGAGATCATATGTGCACCTGCCCTGCTGTGTTCAAAATGCTGGTTCTTTGTAGTCATCTACTACTGCTGGCTCTTACAATAATTCTGCCCTTTCTTCCATAAGGATCTCTGAGCCTGGGGATTAAGGGGTACATACAACATTAATGTTCCTTTTAGGACTGATAATTCTCTGGTCTCTTAGTCTCTGAAACGTTGTTAGTTGTGTGTTAATTACCATTTCCTGCAAATAAAAGCTTCTCGGGTAATGGTTGGGAGAGACATTCAATGGTGTATATAACAATAAGTCATCTGGAGTCAGTTTAACATGTGTCCGTTTGGAAGAATAAGAGTAGTAGATTCTCTCAGAGGGCCTGCGACCTGTCTAGCAACAATTCTTGTTTTGTTATGGATTTTACCCTGTGAGGGAAGGCTTAAATCACACCAGAAAGTGGTTCTTTACTCCCATGATGTTCACGTCACTACACAAGTGGGCATGTCTTACCAAGCCAGCCTTTATATACGAAAGGTCCACAGTAGGGTTTGGTTGATTTTGAGTTTTCTCCTCTAGGATCCTACACAGCACCTTCCAGCATATGACAGTTGGCCACTAAGATTGAAGCTTCCAGGTTAGGACCAGCATTGTTTCTTCTTTAATATATGTAGGGAGTAGCTGATGATCTTGCTAAAAATCACCTTAAAATTGTGGTTTAAGAGTTGATGGAGTGCCCTCCAATTTCATAATCCTAACAGGTTTCCAGGTGCAAGTCGATGCTATGTCTTCCACTCCCATGTTGCACTGTAGGACATCTATATCCCCAGTCATAAACTTGTGATCACTCCTATTTTCCTTTGCTTCTGAGAAGATTCCTGTATAGTTGGTATTTGTTCAAGAGCCTTCCTTCCCTAGTGATTTCAAAGATTTTGAAGTCAATAGATGTCCAAGCATCACTGTGCCCAAAGACAGTGTCTATTCTTCACTTATGAATCATGCTGTATATCTTATTCTTAATGTGTAAGTCATGTGAGTGTCTTGCTGAAATGGGGCCATTTGCTTTCTTATTCCTTCTCAAAGTTAACAATTAAATCATTTAGCAACCCAGTAAGTAGGAGTCAGGTTTTGGAAACAATTTAGCTCTGTGGCTTTCTAAAGGAAGAAAAATAAAATGCTATTTTACCTGTTTCTTGGTAGAGTGATAGCTAAGGAAATTCAGGAAACGAGGCTTAGACTAGAGATGATACTCTACATTTTGATTCAGATCCTGTTATTTCAAAGACGTCTCTAAAGATAGATTGATTTAGATAATTTCCTGAACCCCCATCCGCATCACCTGGAGCCAATCAAGAAAATTCAGAGCTGCTCTGACATTTGGGTGTGAAGCAAAAACACCTTTATATCCTCAAGTGCATCGTGTCTGGGTGTGTGAGGGTGAGATCCTGAGAGGTGGGGGCTCTGGCTTTATCTACGCACACAGGGAGAGCACATGCCTTTGTGTCCATGACAAGCTTGGATTCCATCGGGAGAGAATGGTGGATCTATCTGAAATATCTTTGAAGCAGAATTTGCTGAATGGACCGGTTTGCCTTCCAGATAAACATCATCTAAAGTCAATGATTGAGAAGACGCTGTTTCTTTAAAACTTATGCCAATTTTCAGATCATCAATTTATTTTCAAATTGCAGAGTTGGGAATGGTATTTGGGTTTGCAGGAGGATATATTGCCCAATTGTCATTTAAGCGTACATAAATTATACGTCTGCATAAAAAGAAATGCATTTTACAATTTTCAAATTGATGAAAGTTTTATGGTAAGATATAATGAGAATGGGGGTGTATTTCATGAGGAAAGAATGATGTCTGGAACAAAGAACCACAGGGAAGAATTTAGGAGCCTATGATTGAATTGGTGGCATCACAAAGCATGCCTTCAGGCATAGATATTCCTGGAAAGGTCAACAGAACATCAACTGAACATAGATGTTCCCTGCTTCCTTTGAA
This sequence comes from Rhynchomys soricoides, assembly GCA_019843965.1. Classification (NCBI taxonomy): domain Eukaryota; kingdom Metazoa; phylum Chordata; class Mammalia; order Rodentia; family Muridae; genus Rhynchomys; species Rhynchomys soricoides. The sequence goes on along the minus strand of JADRCH010000143.1, from coordinate 3,537,601 downwards.
ACTTTAAAGAAGCTCTAGTTGCAGGCTGTTGGGGAGCATTTTGGAGTTGACTGGGTGAGCTGTGGCACATTACTGAAGGACAAAAATCACTGAGAAGTTGAAATATAACATAATAGTGAGAAGGCTTGGACTGCTCACCCAGACTGCATGAGTCTGAGTGCATATACTAGCTGTGTGGCCTTGGACAGGTTACACCACTTCCTTCTGCCTTAGTGTCTTTTATAAAAATGCAAAGGAGAATGGTAACTGCGCCATAAGGTTACATCAGCATCTCTAGAGAAGCTATCATTCAGATCTGTCCAAGTACAAGTCCCATAGGTTTGTTTGTTTAATGAATGAATCAGGAAGCAGAGTGGCTTGGGTGTACATTCCCTAAGTTCCGGTTGCTGGTTTCCAATGCAGCCTCTTCCATTCAATACACATGCTACTATGCATCTGAAAATTAGACTGTTCATAGCTGCTACTTATTATCAATTCGACAGGTTACAACCTTGGCAAGTTACAAACCTAACTGAAGTTCAGGGAACTTCCAAATAGCTTCTCTCGGTTAGTCTCCCCATCATCTGATAAGGAGCCTTTAACTCTCAGAGCAATAATTTACATAAGAAAAGAGCAAAGCGAGAAAAACCAACCAACCAACCAAACAAACAAAACCCTGTCCCATTACATAAGCAGTCTGGGTCCAGGTTAATATCCCACAGTAATCAACTCATTGTGGGAGCAGCCACTCATCAATGGTGACTTCACAATGTTGTCATGTAGCCCATATTTAAGGGTAGATTCTACAAAAATAATATTTTTATTGCAAGATTTTTTAAAACACAAAATACATGATGATTGTGCCTTCTACTTCCACAGGACATTAGTGTTTTGCAAAGCCTTTCACATCCACTATTTCATTTAACTAGACATCTTGCAAGATGCTCATTTGTCTCTAAAGAAGCAGTTTTGAGGACATTTTCAAATTTGATTTTTTAACATGCTTTCATGTCTACCAAGAGTTATCACTAAAAACAATTTCTGTCAGTAATCCCTTTAAAGTAACAGACTGTAGTCACTCACTTTCAAAAATAACCGAAATTGGCATAAAAATACAGGAATAATCAAGGGTTAAACAAGGAAGACACCAAGCCAGGCCCAGCAAGAAGAGACTCATCCATTCTGCATACACAGCAGCCTCTTCACTTAGAATGTCATCCTGGGAAGGGAATGTAAACTTTGACTGAGGCTGGCAGCGGCATCTGAAGACATTATTTTTGTTCTTTCACCAGCCAAGAATCCTTCATTTCAGGCCTGGTTAGGTCTCTGGATGTACTTGGCTCTCCCTCTTCTGCCTTCTTAGCTTTCCTAAAATGTGGACTTCATTAAATTTAACTAATATTCATATCATGGTTTTACATATATTCTAAGTACATCACACAGAATAGTTCATTAAAATAACAGCAATGTTCACTGATATAAAGATTGTTCATTTTACACATGAATAATCAATTTTTAAATATAAAGGTCAGGTAATTTACACACGTTTCAACTGCTTGCCATAGCTAGGACAGAACTCCAACTACCAGGATCTAGAGTCCATGTTCTTTCCCCCAGCTCTACTGTGCCTTTCTCTTACTGCTACATGCTTTCTCAGGTGTACTAAATACCCAGCCCTATCCCTTTACATGAGATTCATCAACGAGCAGTGAAGTCACTATAATGGCTCCACTCATTCTCCATTGCAGGAAAATGGTCCAAATTATTCACTTCAAAATATTTGGAAATGTATTCCTTCTATAAACGTATTCCTCACTACATTCTCTGATCGGTCTGAATCTTACAGCACTCCCTAAGCTCCAAGTACCTGCCACTCACCCATCCCAGTCTCCACCTAGGTATGTGTGTTGTCCAGAATGAGGTCAGCAGCTGGTGACCCACTAGAATGGAGAAGGAAACAATGAAATCTATACAGAATGGGTTTGATGATCTTAGCATTGCTGCATTCATTCTAAAATGTGTTTTTTTCCATTGAGCCCCATGAACTTTGAGACATGAACACGTTGTCTAGATTTGGAACATAACAGAGATGAAATAGAAAAATAACCTCCATACCAGACTTATGGCAAGACAAAGTATTTCTATTATTCTTTTGGAAGGAAAAGAATAATCTTTGTGGAAAATAGAAAACTATAAGGAAGATAACTCTAAAATAAATAAGAATGTACCACTCCACCTCACACCTAAGTTCTTTACGTCTGCAACCTTCAGAAAACCTTGGGGCTACCCAGCCTCTCTAGGTCCTCCATTTCACCAGTCTGAGTATTTTCAACACTAGAGCTCAGTATCGTGTTCATTATTTTATGCTACCTAATAAATTACGAGCAATGTACTGCTTTAAAATATTTATTATCTGCAGCACTGCATGATCAGTGAAGGATGTTAAATTTCTGTCAGAATAACTCACACTCATTGATTGTGCATGAAACCAGGCTTTGGCTTTATTAGCTGGTTTGGAAGGAGAGAAAAAAGTAAAAATTTCCATCCTTCCCAATGTGTCTATTCCTCTCTGTGGATACCACTTCTGAAGATTGTACAGTCTCCTAAGGACTCTCTGACTCCTGCCCCTGCTGCACACGACACTCTCAAAAGGCACTATGCTCCTTAAAGAGCAATACTTTCCACAAATGATTTGCAATTCACTGGGAGAGCGAGTTACTTCATACTAGGAGAGAGAGAGAGAGAGAGAGAGAGAGAGAGAGAGAGAGAGAAAGAGAGAGGGAGAGAGAGAGATTATCTCCTATAAATTTAACAGATTAAAAAGCCTTTAAGAATAGAAGACTGGCAAAAGCTATAGGATATTTCATCATTAACTGTTCTCTTAAATTTTGGAAATTTTTCTTGTTAAAATTCTGGAGCACATATTGGAACTGCAACAAGTATTAGTACGACTCTGTTATTTTAACCCTTTATTTCAAATGTATAAAATTTAATATTCCTGACATATCTAAGCCAGGCCCTGAGAGATGAGCATCAATCAGTTGCAGCCTGTACCTAAGGTGAGTCTGACACTCAATAATAAATGTGTGAAGAATAACACACTTCAGGCCTCACATTTTACCGACACTCAAATTAGTACATGGCACAAAAAAAGCACCACAACTAAGAGAGTAGCAACAGTTCACTACCAGAAAAATAGGCTGTTTCAGAAGTGAATGTTTTTGTCTATACCGTATAATAGAATATCATCAGTCACACATATATAAAGAAATTAATGTTAAAAAAAAACCCTAAAAATGCAATAAGTATTTGGCTTTTTTGTGAATAAGAGTTTCTAGTGAATAGAAGAAGACCGAGAGATAATGGTTAGTTGTTTTAAGAGGTAACTTTTAATTTCCAAACATTTAAAGATAAGAGAGATTTAATTAAAACATATTAGAGATATATTTCATAAAATTTAGTTTGCCAAATGTTATCTAGAAGTTTGGAAAGTTTACACTTAGTAAGAATATTGAAAAAAAATTCCACCCACAAATTACTATTGTAATGGGGGATAAACAGGTTTTTAAAATAAATATAAATGATCAATTAACTTGCAAATTAAATGTTCTACAGTCACAGGTAAACCAAACTTAAACCAAAAATACTTTTCTTAAAAATTCAAATCTACATTTTAATAAATTAACAATATTTTAGTCGATGAATATACTATTGTAATTTGTTTTTATCATTCTGTAACGAGACAATAAACATCTTGGGAAACAAAAAAAACTCAAATCTACTATTAAATATGTACAGACTTTTCCCCTTGTCATGATTCCCTAAAGCACAAAATGTAACACTACTTTACAGAGATTTTACAGATAATACATTTTATTTAGCAGTATTAGAACTCTAAAGATTCTGTTTCTGTTTACAGGAAGATCTTCATGGGCTATATGCAAATGCTACATCATGTCATAGGCCATACTTGAGCACTGGCATATTTGGGTATTCACAGAATTCCTGAAACCAGATCCCCATGCAGCAAAGGACAACAGGATCTCTCTATTACTGAAAATCAAATACTTTTTTTTTACTATCTTATTGAAATACTTTAGAAACCAAAGGATTTAATTGTAATGAAGATATAGAGGAAAAGGGACCTCAAACATTGTATCATGTAGGCTAGGGAGAAGGGTCATTTGGTACTATGTTTGCTTTACATGGAGACCTGCGTTTAGATCCTCAAAGCCCCAATAAAAGGCCATACTTAGCTACAGAATACCTATAATCTCATCCCTATCAAGATGGGAGGTAGAAAGAAATGATCCCTGGAAGTCTGTGGGTCGCCTAGTCTGACCTACATGCAAAATTCCAAGCTAATAAGAGACCTTGTCTCAAACAAACAAGAAAAGTTCCTGAGAAATTACATTGAAATGAGCCCCTAACCTCCATACACACATGCCTATACCCACATCTATAAACACGTATATAATTGTTCATGCATACACATCACACACAAAACTATGTTGTGCTATGTGTTAGTTGGGGTAATTTTTCTCAAGGCTAGTCTAGCCGTAATGATCAACAAACTTCATGTACAATTAGATATTCCAACTGAATAATCTATCTTCTAGAGATCTAGCACCAAAAGGCTTTGGAATGTCAGGCGCTAGGTCACAGTAGTATTTGCAGAAAAGTATTTTAACACAGAGAGAATAGATTCAACAGCTGGTAAATTCATGATAAATACTATGTGGTTGTCTTTATAATCCAATTTAAAGAAACAAACATGTCTTGAAATGATGCTTTCAGTATATAAAAATAAGAAAAGCATTATGATACAGAAGTACATAGCATTACCACAATTTGAATGGTGAAGCATATGAATTGAGATATTTTAGAAACCAATATTTAGGGGTCTGAGAGATGTCTCAGTGGTTTAGGAGTGCTAACTGCTTTTCCAGAGAACCTGAAAGTTCAAACACCCAAGGGGGGCTGTTCACAACTGCATGTATCTCTAGATCCAAGGGATTCAACACCCTCCTCTGACCTCAAAAGGCAATGGCACTCAAGTTGCAGATGCCCCCATACAAACACACACACATAATTAAAAAACAAAATAAAACTGTAAGTCAACGTTTTAATAAAGTACCTCTAAGGAGTAACATTTAAAGTGCTTTTTATCGTTTTCTTTATGCTTTGCTTTATATTCTGCAATGATCATGTATCTCTTTTATTGCCAGGGAAAATAAGATCTCAATTATGCATGTATTGATAGAAACATACTTAAAGTAGAAAAACTAGCTTACTGGGATAATTTGGATAGTCAAGTCAAACTCTATCTTTAAAACAAAAACCTACATGACTGATTGTAATAAGATTAAAATTTACCAAAAGTGAGTTCCTTCAAAGACCCCTCCATTCCTTACACTGATCTGCCCTTTTCATTAGGGGACAAATCTCTGAGTCTCTCCTGCATCTGCATGTATTTTTCCCCTAGTATGCTTACTTCATGACCAGATTTGTGACAAATACTGTCCCCCTCCAAAGCAATAGGCAGGCAGACACCGGTAGTTTCAGTGCTGAGGATGTGGATGAACTAAGTCCACAGCTCTCTGAATGCATTAGGATCAAAGGACCTTTTCCCACATCACCCTGTGAGAACTGAAACCAGTGTGTGGATACTAACACTGCTTCAAGTAGTAAAGTTGCCTCTGTCTCTCATTCAGAAGTCTTACCTTCTACAAAGCCCCATGAAACTAGCAGGATAAAGCCTCAATTTCTGACTGCTGCTAGTTAGTTGTTTCCTCCTCTCTGCTTATAGAAAAAAAAAAGAAAGAAAGAAGGAGAAAAGAAGGCCAATAAGAAAAGCCCCTGGATTCTTACACAGTGTGTGAATCCACTTAACACAATTAAAACGTCCAATTTATCTTAGCAACATGCTCCATGAATCATTTCTCCAGGTGTCTCCTCAAAAGAGTAAATTTAGTTCCAACATTTGTACAACTGTTTAAACCAACTGTAATATTGCCAGTTTAATATGGAAGAAATCGCTGAGCCCAAATCTATGTGCAAAACCAATCTCTCCTCAGGTGCAGAAGTAACAACACATCCTCTATCTGGATATCAATTTTTCAAGGTATACAGGGAACAATGACTGAATTCCATCCTTTGTGTCTCTTTTTGTGCTTGATTTGATGGTATCTCCTGCCATCTACTGATACGTAAAATGATTAAAAATTTTTTCTGAATCATATTGTCATTCTGCATAGATGACCACTTGCCTACTTTTGTTTGAGTATAGTAAATTAACCTACTATATCAGGATTTTCCATCCAGAAATTAGCAAGGTGTCTGCTTCCAGCAGAAAATCTTTGCTTATAGTCACAGCAGCTTATACTGAGAATCACTAAACGAGCTTTAGATATATTGGCTTTGGAGTTAGGCTGGTTTCTTGTGCCAGCTCACCCAAAAACACAAAATCTTTTTTTTTTTCCCCTTTTTGGTTTATATTTTTACTCTAAAATAAAGTATTAGGAATGGACACACATCTTCCCACCTCCAAAATGTTCTAAGTTTTACAGAGCATTTGAGTCCTTGATAAGCACAAATACAAAGAACAGGTCATTCAGAATTTTACAGGTAACTCAATTCAAATCCCAGAGTGCCACCCTTTGGTGACAGGTTTCTCATTACCGTCTGCATGGCTCCTTCCCATCTTGTCTGTTATACCCAATGTTGCACACTTGGTCTGTCCCAAAGTGCAGTGTCTTTTAAGAGCTGTCAACTATTCCTCCTTATGTTGACAAGCCACTTGTAGTCACATAAAAACATAAGTCACATAAGTTTGGAAATGGAGCTTATGCTATTGACTGCAAATACCTTTTCAGCTACCTAAGCAGCTGACCACAACTCCCAACTGGGCAATAGATATATTTGATTTGTCTTCTAATCTTTGAAGAACAGCAGCCCCAATGACTCTTTACTTACCTAAGGGTCACTTCTCTGATAGCTTCAAATGTCTAGGACACCACTGACAGCCACTGAAGAAAAAGCCTCAGAGAAATGTATTCAAAGGTCTCCAGAAAGCAAGAATCCATGTTAGCAAGCCTGTTCATTAAAGTCCATGCACCTGACTAAAGATAATTTTTTCTGCTCCCTTCAAAGATACAACTTCTCAATGTAAACAAATTCTAAATCTTACCCAAACTGAACATTTAAGCCTCCTTGACCAGAGGTCAAGTGGTTAAGTAGCACATACCATCATGTCTGCCTAACCAAACTGTCCAAATGCCAAGCACTTCAACACAAAGTTTTCTCTCTAGGAAGTTTTCCCCTCTTCCTCCTTACTTCATACCCCCTAAACCATGTGTGTTTAAGAGCATAGAGTGTTTGCCCCACAAGCCTCGTGATCCTGAGATCTCTGGAACTCATATAAAGATGGAAGGGCAGAAATGACAACACAAAGTTTTCCTTTATCCTAACACATGCGCGCACACACACACACACACACAAATGAAGAACAGAAGGTGGTAGTGATGGTGGAGGAAGAGGAGAAAGAGGAGGAGGAAAAAGAGGAAGATTGTAGTGTATGCAAAAGAAAATTTTTCCTACGAGTTTAAAATCTTCTCTGACATTGGTCAAAATCATGGCACTTACAGAGATTCTGCATGGCCACTTTGGCCCTCTATATGGTGTCCCCAAGCCAGATTACTGCTATATTTTTTCCTGGTTCTCTGGTATAGCTCACCAAATTCCAGCCTGAATGTGGCCTTCTTCCCTAGAGGTTCATCTAAATCCTTGGTAAAACCCAGTTCCATATCCTATTGTCCCGATTCTAACAGTGCTCTGGATTCTCACACATCTTCCATTAGTGCTATCCTGGGAAGCAAAGTGTGTTGAAAAAAATTATTAAAAAAAAAAAGACAATAACAAGGAACAGATTGCAAGAAAAAATAGGAATCTGCTTCTGCCTCCCTTGGATTTGCCCCTTTGCTGTCATGCACTGGGGTGTGAAGAAGCACAGCTTGGGAAGAATTTGGCCTACTCCATAAAGGTCATGAAAGTTTCCAACAGAAAGTGCTGACTCATAGTCCATACATCCTGATATTTCAACATGTTCAGGAAAAATGCAATCCACTCCAGCACATCCTTTCTTTCCATGGTTGCTTGCCAGGTCACTTGTGAGTTTTACTACAAAGGGCAGTTCAACAGCCACGGTGAGGGAAGTTGCTGATCTGAAAAGTTCAATGGCAGGGCAGGAGGACACAGGCCCTTCTGTGCCTTGTGTTTACCAAAGAGACAGGTTTCATCAAAACACAGAGATCTCAAACATGGAACTCAGTATTTTGGCATTTTTCAAAGCAAATTGCTAGAGACTGCCTATCTCCCCAGGTTCTGTACACACATATCCGCACGCACGCACAAACACCAGCTTTGGAATTGTGTGGTATTGTCTCAGAACTTGAAGCACAGCCAGTTTTTGACCTTCACTTCTCAACCCTTCAGGAAACAGGAATTCGCACACCCTCAGGCCTCTTAGTAAAACACGCCCCTGGAAAACTCTCCAAAAAATACTTGATGGTACATACTGCCTGCATATCATTCTCTCTTCTCACTCAAAACATGCAAGACCACACATTCTAGATCTTGATACAAACTCATCTAACAGTCAAACATTATGCTATGCAACAGTCGTATACAACACAGACAATCGACTTGCCATCTGCGTGTGAGTCTAAGTAACAGGGACCAAACAGCATTTGCTTCCCAGAGGTGTTGAGAAACAGCCCCACCCTCTCTCTGTACTTCTATCATAACACTCAACACTCAGATTCCAAGACTGAGGGGATTGGCCCAGCCTCGTTGTGTTCTCACTCCAGCATGCCTGACAAAGCCTAGGATCCTTGACCGGAGGACTGGCAGGAAAGAGGTGTGATTCCCAAGAGAAAGCAGAACTTTGTTATCAGAGGAAATAGCATTCCATTCTTGGCAGGAAAATTGAGAGATTAGCTCTAAAGCAAGCAGAGTAACATCCAACCTCAGCTAAACCTCAACAGTTGTACAGGCTATAACACGCAGCAGGATACTCAGCTGTTGTTGTGAGGACATCAGTGGGAGGAGAGGCCCTTGGGCCTGAGGGTGTTTGATGCCCCACTGTAGGGGAATGCCAGGGAGGGAAGACAGGAGTGGGTGGGTGGGGAGGTGGGGGAGCACCCTCATAGACACAGAGGGAAGAGGGATTGGATACGGGGTTTCCGAAGGGGAGATCTGGAAAAGAGGAAACATTTGAAAAGTAAATAAAGGAAATATCCAATTTAAAAAAAAAAAAAAGATTGTGGCCCTAAAGACAGTAAGGCCAACACTGTTAAGAAGACAGGATACCTTAGTGGGCTCCATGGAAAAGGAGATTCCCCCAAGCCTTTTGTCAATTCTCTGTCAAAATGAAAATTGAGCAAAAAATTCTTTCATTTTTTTCAGTGCAGGTTTGCTCTGTGTATCTTTGACTGTACTGGAACTTGCACTGTAGACCAGGCTGGCCCCAAACTCAGAGATCTGCCTGCCTCTGCTTCCTGTGCTGAGATTAAAGAGGCATGTCATCATGCCTAACTAAGCAAGAAATTTTTAATTAACAAGATTACAGAACCCAGGAGTATAGTTCTTAGTAGAACACTTACCTTTCATGCCCCTGGCCTCAAAGTTGATTCCCAGGCTTAAAATGGGGAGAGAGGGGGAAGAATACACATGCTCTGTGCAGGAGGTCTCTCAACCTCCAAGAGCTTGGTTTTTTGGTTGTTGTTGTTGTTGTTGTTGTTTTAGCTTGTTTCTTGTGTACGTACGTTTGTCATGGCATAGCTGTTTCCAGCAGAACAATCTGCTTTATATAGAATGAAGATGTTTACCTTTGAAACAGTAGAAATAAATTGCATTCGTATTTGACAACTTCTCAAACATTTGAATTGTGGCTACAACCTTCTTCTAAAACACGGTAACAACAATAATAATTGACCATTTTAGGCTTGAGAACCTCCAGTTTCCTTAAACAGTCTCTCACAAAATGTTGCTGCTACGTACCTATCCCTTTGGCCCTCTACTGTGGATGTACTAGTTATTCAGAGACTAGGGTTCGACCTACCCTGTTCCAGAATGAGATTTTAGACACTGAAAGTTCCACTTTGTCAGTATCACTTTAAGAAATATGACGCCCAAAATGAAAAGCAGCACTCCAGAGCCAGAAAGCAAATGCATGGCATTCAGTACTCTTCAGCGAGGCTGCCATATGTCACTAAGTGTTTCGGGATCTGCCGTCATTGAAAAGGAAGAACAAGACTGCAGGGGAGTCAAGACAGAGTCCTGGGTAGTGTTCCAGTATCATTCAGTGTGAAATGAACCCTAAATAAGGAAAACAACAGATGCAGTGTGCTGCTTTTCATACAGAACTCTTAGGCATGGCAATGCGCTATCATAGTCACATTCCACTGTTACCTCACAGCCCCCAGGGGAACTTCCCCAGGGATGTGTTAGAAGAGGAAACTGCCTTGAAAGAAATTTCTCAGGCACAGTAGAGCTGACAGAAATCAGTTCTGATGTCAGGACTCAGTATGTCGGGACTCTAAGGAGGAACACAGATCAAGTGTGCTCTGTGAACTACTCCAGCCTATGCTGAAAGCCATCTCCTGTCCTGAGGGGTTTACCAACCTCTAATGTGGCCATGAGGTGGAGAAATAAAGGGTGGAAAGGCAGGAGCTTATCATGAAGCCAGGTTTGGGTAACAGGATATCAAATACAGATTTGGCAGACATTCCCCATGGCTATTAGTAAAAACTGACACAGAGGAGTCCCCTTTGATTTGCTGTTAACTGTCTGGCTCCCTGTGATTTTATGACAGTTTTGGCTATTTCAGAGACCCAAAAAAAAAAACAAACAAACAAACAAACAAACAAAAAACCAGCCCAAGAAACAGCTCGTGCATTTATAAAGCATCTGAGAGATTATGGTATTGAGGCCTGGGAATATTTCACATTCTCCTGACCCACAGCTGGCAGCCTTCTATTCCTAAAATATACATAGGTACATATGCACAGGACACAGAGTAGCATGGGTTATGTGTATGTTAACAGTCATTTCAAATCCAAGCTTAATTATTTACTTTCCAAGTCTCCTAAGCAATGACAATCAATTCTCCCTAGTTTGTCTAGAATCTATGCCTATTCTTCTTACTATTGAATACAGTGATAAACTGCTTGCTACTCCTGGAAATGGGACCATGTGCTTCCTCTCAGTTCATTTGTTTGTCTTACATTATTTCCTTAGCTGCTTTTGAGTCTTGTTTTGAGAAAAATCAATGAACATGGTGACTCTGGCAGGCACTGTGAACACACTACTCAGGCAAACTGGCATTGTGGCAGCTGTATGACTGCACTGGTGACACAGCCCAGCTCCAGATAAAAGGCGTGTCACAATTGGAATGTGTAGAAGCATAGAAGATTTCTCCTGGGCATGTTTTAAGAGAGGCCTAGCAAAACTTCTCTTGCTTGACAAGCCAGCCTGCAGCATAACTTTTACTCTATCAGGAGGCACTCCACTCCCTGTATAATGTGAACAGCTGACCCCAAAGGCAAAGAACTAAGCTACTTGTGGTTCAGTGGTAAGTACAGAAACTTGCTTGCATTTTGTGACACATGCTCAACAAAGTATGCAGGTCACGAGGGCAAGGATTTTCTTTTCTAATCTTTGCCTGTCATGTTTATTGAGTTATCCCAAGTGCATTAAACAGTGCCTAATATAATTTGTCAAATAAATAATGTGGCTAAGAATCACTGCTCCCTCCACATGCAATTCTGAGACTGAATTATTCCTAGACACCCCTAATACTATTCTGCAAAGAAGCAGAACACAACCAACGACATGCTGACAAGCTAACAATACTCACAATAATGCAGTGATGGGTTTCAAGAAAGGACCCTCAGTGGAAGATAATATTTAGATTCGTGTACATATGAAACTTCTCATGTTGATATTTTACCACCCAAGAAGTCCCTTTCATGGTTTTTTACATTCTGCCAAAGGAGTTCACAAAGAAAAGACTCGGTTGTGCTCCGTGTCTGGTGCTTGCTTCTTTGTATCCCCTGAGAATTTAACACTATAATAATCTTAACTCAGGCTAGGAGGAGTTTTTCCAGTGTGGCATACCTTTTATCTGTGCCACCAGCAGAGTTTGCAAGGTGTTCAAAGAACTGGACAAGTGATATGAGTCCTCTTGCCAATGCAAATCTCCTCCCTGTAAGGCTGGGGAGCTGCACTTCTGAGGACCCAGCATAACCAGGGACATGAGAGTACAGTTGCAGACAAAACTCCTGCCAGAGCACAAGGCTGCAGCAGGGGAAGGAGCAGAGCCCAGAGGACCACCCCAGCTTATCCATTGCTACCACTCAGACTACCAGTAGGGCAACAATGAAGGATTCCTTCGGAGCGATTGGCTCTTAGTCTATACTAAAAGCCTGAAGAAGCTGAGCACTGATGTCAGAAAAGGAGCGTAACAGGCTGCAGTCGCAGCAACAAGGTAGTTGAATTGGCCAGGAAGGACCGCAGGCAAAAGCAGAACTTTCTTCTTCCATCTTTTATCTGGGCCTCAATGGGAAGGTGAGGCCCATATTTAGGAGAGGTCTAAAATGACCTGGTGAGAAAAATCCCTCACAGAGGTACCTAGCAGCTTTTCATTCTGTTGATTCTATATACAATCAAGCAGACAGCCAAGATACAACATCACAGTATAGTAAGACAAAAAACAGTCATTGTAAGGTGGTCAGATCCCCTAAATAAACATTGTGCTCTTCCAATAGTGACATCCCAAGCTTTACCTTTATTGGGTGCACGTACATTGAAAACTACTCAGCAAGCAATTTGGAGATGTATCAAGTGAGGTGCAGGTCCTACACATGCAAAGATTCGATCCGATTACTATATTGTTTTTATTTGATGGTTTCATAATAAGTCTATAGTTGAATCATATGTGAAAAGTAGAGAAGTGAGAAAATACTTGGACATTGTATGTAGGGTCACATGTCAAAGACATGAAGCCCTGAGTGAAACAGTGTCCCTCCTTTATGCTGCATTATGTAAAGACATGAAGCCCTGAGTGAAATAGTGTCCCTCTTTTATGCTGCATTATGTAAAGACTAGCATGTTGGGGCCCTGTACCAACCACTCTTATACTACAAAGTTCTTGGGACTAACTCAAGAGAGAACTGATGAGGCATGAGGGGGAAATTCAAGAGCATCTCAGACAACTTTGTCTTTTTAAAGGGTTAAAAAGTCAGCTCTAAGACACAGTTCTTCCAGAGCAGAACTACTTCAGGCTTTTTGTGTAGACCAAGATAACAGAAATTCTCACACATGTGGAGCTAGAATGGAATGGAACAGAGCCAGCCTCTGTCACCCAGAGAGCCTTTCCAAGGGGTAGATATCACCCCTGAGACTGACTCCCCAGACTTTTCCCAGGAAAACCTAATGTCCATAACAGAATCTGCACAGATGGGATCCTAGGACTCACTCTCAAAAGAGATTACACTGAATTGTCTTTGTTTCTAAGTCAATCTCTTGTCCCAGATGAAGTAGAAAACCAAGATTTCCAATTACAAAAATCCACAAATATCAGTATGCTGGCTTTGCTAGTTGTAGCTTTTTGATTCTCAGACCTTAACTCCATTAGGTTGTATATAAAAATGAATAAGAAGATTAAGTTCAACCAGCTTATGCCTGCTTCTCAGGCCACTTTTGTTTTTAAATAGTCATGAAGCACTGGAAATGAAGAGTATTGCTTTGTGCCAACACTCAACACAGGGATAGAAGCAGTGTGGAAGGAATGTGCAGGCTGTGTCCACTGAGGGAGGAGATCAGGAATTAGGGGAGGCTACTCTGGCCGAGCTTTCAGCTCCCTGGTTTGTTTTGTTTTGTTTGTTTGTTCGTTCCAGGTAAAGGAATTTTTCTAGTGTTTCTTTCCTGCTCAATACTGAAAAGATTTTATGTAGATAACCAGCATCTCCAGTTAGTTAATTTTAAGTTCATCAGAAGATTATCCTGGGTAAGCTTGACCTAGCCAGCTTAATCAGATAATGATTAACCAAGGGTTTAGAGAGGTCAAAGATCCCGAAGAAATAAACAGCTGTGTTATGAGCAAATGTGAAAAATGGTGAGGGGCCAGGAGCACCAAGCTCCTACTGCAGCTGACAGCCTCAATCAAACTTCAGGGTCACACCCACCAGAGACTGAAAGCAGTTAGAAGACACCACATCACAAATTAGGTGGGAGTCTAGCCCACATCTTGATTTCTACCTGGTGAAAGCCTGAACCTGCCCTTGACAATGAGTAGAAACAGTCCATCCATGCATGCCCTTTTAAAGAGGCATGTTCACCTATGTGTTCGGGGTAGGGGTGGTGAGTGCAAGGGCCTGTGGAGGCTACAGGGGTCAGATCCCCACTGAAGCTACCTGACAGGAGTATGAAGAGCAAAAGCCAGATCCTGTTATGAGATATCTTATGGCAAGGAGGTACCTGGTAGGCCCGTGTCCAGGCGTTCCCTGAGAAATTACACTATGCAACAGATCTTGTATAGAGAGGTTTATTTGAGGGGAGAGGAGTGAGGACCTGAAAATGGGGTAGAGGCAGACAAGTGGACATGTAGACAGACAAACAGACAGACAGACAGGAGCAGAGCCATGAGGGCAGAGAAGAAGATGGGGAACAGAGGACAGAAAGGGGAGAAAGAGACCACCGGGAACACATGGGAACACACAGAGAGAACTGGGGTGGTCCTTATGTATGTGTCCCTCGTCCCCAGCTCCCTGCCCCTGGCAGCAGCAGGTAATGGCAAGTGATAATATAAGCTGGGTCACTGGGAGGAGCTTGGCAGAATGGCCTGTAAACTAGCATCCTGTGCAACAGCAACACTCTTAACTGTAGATAACTGTAGAGCCATCTCTCCAGTCCAGACATGTGTGTTTTTTAAACTGCTGAGTTTGTGGTAACTTGTTATGCTTTGCTGTTGTTGTTGTGTTGAACTCAAAAGTCACAACTGCCGGGCGTTCCCCCTCGCAAAGACACGGAAACAGAGAGTGATGCAATTAACAAGAGATTTATTAATTATTAATTCCAACACGTTGGGGTCGGCCTGCAAATGGAACAGAGGCGACCCCGACCTCCTCAAGCCCACCCTTTTTATACAACTTTGGAGGTAGATCTTCATGAACAGCACGAGCTAGTTGCTTTTCATTGGCGGAGGATATTTGATCATCTATACAATTGGGGGGGTTATTAGTAGAACGTCATTGCAGGCATCCCCTCACCCCTAGGGCGAGGAATGTCCACAGAGATTTACAACTAGCCATATGGCCTTATCTTGGGAGAGGGGAGGGAGGGGAGAGGGGAGGGAGAAGATGATATAGTCCTGGGGAATGCTCTTTATTTAAAGAGAAACATCTGCTGGTCAGTGGCCTCATCTCCTAGGAAGAAACGTTTCTTTCAGTTGTTGTTGCTGTTGTTGTTGCTGCTGCTGCTGCTGCTGCTGCTGCTGCTGCTGCTGCTGCTGCTGCTGCTGTTAATACAGAGAGTGAACAACATAGACAAAGAACCCACCTTCATGGGGCTTTAAATTCACTGGAGAACATGAACAACAACCTCCTTGTAAATTCACAACAGTATTCCAACGAATGATATGTGCAACAGAAAAATCCAGCTGGTAGAGTACAGAGAGAGTGAATGGGAAGAGCAGCCAAGGAGGAGTGCATGCAAACCCAAAAGTCAGCCACAGGAGATACATGGAAAGAACATTCCAGGCAGAAGGAAATGGCAAGAGAAGGCTTTCCATGTCGGTGGCCTTCTCATTACAGAATTAACTCCAAGGGTTTCACGGAGACACTGTCCCACAAGTTCATTCATTTAAGGAAGATTTAATTTAATAGAAAAGTATAACTGCCTAAAAAATATGCTTCAGTAGAGTGGGTACTATTGGACATTAATCAATTTAAGTGCCATTAGCAAAGGTTCTAATTATAGTAGCCTTTAAACTTGGCTTTTCGTCCACCTCTGCTAGGCAGAAATGCTCCTTGTAGAACACAGTACTCTGTACAAGGGAAACGCAGAAGGACAGGTAATGAGTTGGGAATGTGTCAACTGAATTTAAAGGTTGGTGTTGATTTGGTTCTTTTGATGTGGAATGTTGTTCTCTCTGAGGAAGGAAGACATAACAATAAAGAACAGCTAAACTGTGCCCGGCCCAGACCCCTGATGCATACATTAGGGTCTGCGTTATTACAAATGCAACAGGACTGCAGTAACCATAAACATAGCAAAAGTGAGATAGCTTTGGCAGGTTGGGCTAGTTTCCAATACTTACTGAGCTCTGTGCCAAATACACTGTGTGGTGTCCCTAAACCCATGAAACATTCAACAATATGGTAGAGTTATTATCACTATTTTTAATAAAGAGATTCATGGTTTGAAAGACTGATTTTTTTCTCAAAAAATGTACAAATTGTAATGATGGGATCAGGGATTTGAATCCAAGGGAATGATTCTAAGCCCCAGGCTGTCAGCAACTAGTTACAGCACAATATAATAATGACTAACATGAATTGAGGATCTGCAATGTGCCAGGTGTTGGGCAAGCTACACATAATAACTAATGTAACCTGCAGGGTGGTCCTGTGCAGTTACTGCTATTATCTCTCATTTCACTATTCACTTTTAGCAGACTATCAGAGAGGCTAAGAACCCTGTCTAAGGCCACTCAACCTCCCTGAGGTTTAGTCCCTCTGTCCTAAGACACTAGTACATGGATTTGACCACAGCCAGTCAGGCACCACAGCCCACACTGTGAGCCACTACACTATGCCCCTGTGCCCTTTGATCCAAAAGCAATCCATAATTGCTGCAAATGTGCCTGGCATATTTTCTGTTCTCTTTTACTGTGGCAAATTTGTATAGCCAAACTAATTATATTTGGACATTCTTAACTCATCCTTAATCGTGAATTTCTTTAATTAGTTTGAGTTGCCTTTCTTCTTCCCGGTGGACTCTAATTCTCTCAGGGCCTGGTTGGGGTTGGGGTTGGGAGTTGGGTTAAGGTGAGCCCTCCTGCTCCTCTTACAATTTCAACTCTGACTTGTAATTCAAATGTCATGCTTCACAATTGAAGTTAATAGAATCAATTAAAGCCAGTGTGGCTCAGTAGCCTGCAAAATAACCTATTGAAAGAAGTATTTTGTAAATGTGAGGATAATGAGACCAGGGGAGGTCCTCCTATTGCAAGAAAAGGGAGAGTCTCCGGGTCTAAATTAATGCCCTGTATTTCCCAGCCTCAGCAAGGTGAAGGGGGCAAACCCAAAGGGCACACTTTGGTTAAGTAGCCTCCTCTTTGAATCAGTTAGAATGTAACTACCCACAGCACAGTCAGCCAATGGGAGGGATGTGCTCTGGAATGTGGAAATGCAGAGCCCCAAAGGAAACACCTGTCCTTGTTTACTCAGCCTATTGGGAAGGGAGGCCTGGGGTCTTCCACAGTGCCTTCCAAGTTGTGGGTTGTGGTCCATTAGCAAGTCACAAAATCTAATTATTAGATTCTGGCTGAGATTTTCAACAAGAAGGATCGGTATGAGGCAAGGTTTAATATTGTTTTATAAAATTATTTCTGCTGTAAACTTCTAAATATATATTTATGTTCCTGTTAGTAAGCACATAGTCTTTGAAATGTTGTCCTTTGTGGATCTGTTTTAAAGCCATTGATATACTGATCTTACAAATCTCCTAAGTCACAGAATTTTGTATTTTGTGCTACCATATAAATCACTGTCAAAATGGGAAAACTTAGGAACAGTATTTTTACTCTGTCAAACTTAAAATATCATAAAGGTAGTAGGATTCTTAATCCCCAAAGTCAAAATTTTTCACATAAAAGTAACAATGAACTGGAGTAATTACACACAACTGTAATTCCAACATTTGGGAAGTAGAGACAGGACAATTGGAAGTTCAAAGCCACCCTGGGATAGCAAAGACTCCATCTTAAGAAAACACACACAAACACACACAAACACACAAACTTTTAAAAGACCAGTGATATGATCACAAAATAAAGTACACTCTTTTAAATTAAATGTTTTTAGTAGGATGAATTCATTGCTTTTCTTTTGGGCATCTTCACTATAGGTTCACAAAATTCCCTTATCCAAGCATTGGAGAACACATGTAAACATGCCCAAGGTATGATTGAGCACTGTGTACATTAGTGAGATATCTTTGGATATCTGTGTTGTGCTATTCCAGCACCTTCTCAGCTTCTACCACATGAGCCAGCACAATGGAACAACCACGGGGTCTGGGATGCCAGACAGCACTATCTCTCTGTTGGGTACTGTGGGTAAGTATAGGCTCATAAAGGGTTCCCCAAGAAATCCAAACAAAGGAAGTCAACTTTCCCAAAACTTAATCATGTAAGCATGAGAAAGATTACATTTCTGGACCCAGAAATTGAAGAATTGGATATTACAGATGCTGTTACTCCCAGGAACCCTTGGGTAGTCTGAGTGTTGGGGCCCAGCTGTGGCTCCCCATCCAGTTCCCTCCCTCATCGAGTCCAGGCACCTGACTCTTCACCCTCCCAGGAAGCCTTTTCATCTTGGCCATCTCAGTTTCTCCTCAGCTTGCGCTTGACTCTGACCTTTCTACCCCTCCATCCCCCAGCCTAGTTCTAGCATCAGCTGGAAGTGGCTCTCTGGACACTTTCTATCACTTCCATCTTCCAAGGCTTTCACTGTCTGTGTGACTAAGAAAACCACCCAGAAGCTCCTTTAATCACAGCTTTTAAGGCAACATAATTACAATCTGACTGTACTGAAGGATCATGTGTCTCATAGTCAAGGACCCAAGGGCCGAAGTGTGTGCTGTCTGTCCCTCAGCCCCCAAGATCTAATTTATAGATTTTGAAAACTAGAGCCTGACTTTGTTTGTTCCTGAACTACTTAAATAAAAAGTATATAAACAAATTAATAATATGCTAAAAATTTAAGAAACTTTATTTAGTCATTTTATATTAAACATGCTAACACATAATGTATATGGTATATATCAAAAAGATACCCCAATGAAACACAATTCAATTAATTTAAAAGAGGCATCTATTAACACACCAAGAAACGCTTCTCTAGCAATCATTTTAAATTACTACATACTTTGGACATGATATGATTACATTTCTCTTAAAATAAAGATCTTATACTTTGCATAATATTTTTCTCTAAGTTAAATCAGGCTTCCTTCCATTTACGTTAAATTAGTTCTGTCTTGTGTCAGGGATGTTTACACTAGTTTCTTCAACTAGCTTTGTTACCCTCTTTCTGCCCTGATTCTTTTAAAGGTCAGTCCCTGAACTGGAAAAACTCCATCTTCCCATGTTTTTTATTTCTTACACCCTGCAGAGAAATGAAATTAGCAGTGAGAAATGGGCATGCCCAATCGCCATACACTGTAGTTCTGAAGTAGCTGCTACGATGAGCTGCGTGCACTAGGCTGAGTGTTTGAAAACTCCTCCAGCTGCAGGTGGACATCTTTCATGGTGCTCAGAGGCTCAGCTGTTTATCCTTTGTCTCTGGGGCTCCTAGAACACTGGCTTGCTGTAGTCCTGTTTGCTTTGCTTTGCTCGCTTCTGAAATCTTCTGTTGTAGGATTTAATCCTTACATCTGTCCCACTGGACTTAAATTCCATGGAGAGTTCCTTCTGAACATTAATGTGTAGTTGTGTTTTTCGTTTCTCACTCACGGTTGTTTAAATGGTCCTAAATATAGGAAACAAGAATGTTTATGGAATTAATTAAATCCTACAGTTAAAACCTTTTTTGTCACAAATGAGGAATCCCAGTCTGCATGTGGCCAGTGCTCCGTACAGAGTAGGAACTGGAAAATGAAGGCTAACTTCTTTGATTCCTCAGCTCTCTGGAACATGTATCAAACCAACTCTCAGCTGGGACAAGTGGTAAGACTCCCTGATCAAAGAAGGCTTTGATGTTTGTCCAATTTGTTTTTAAAGAATTTGAGATAATACTAACATAATTACTATGCCAAAATGTGTTAAAGTAGTGACTGAATTATAAACTGGTCACACTAGAAAAAGTCTTAGAAATACAATATACTAGTTTCACAATAATGAAAGGAAAACCTAATGTCTCCAAGCTCCTTTTGCATTTTAACTCATCACATCTGTCATCAGTGAGGTCTGCTACAGTGGTTATGTCTATGTCACAGCTCACAATTATATTAGAAAGAGGATCTCAGAGTACATGGTGATAAAATGGCCATGCACTTGGGAGAGTTAGCGAGCCCCCCCCCCCCTTCTTGTCATCTGTGCCTGTTGCCTTGGTTTCTAGCTTGTTCAATATTAGGGGTTGTTTCTTCTTCTTCTTCTTCTTCTTCTTCTTCTTCTTCTTCTTCTTCTTCTTCTTCTTCTTCTTCTTCTTCTT
>JADRCH010000143.1:3479131-3517117 GCA_019843965.1 Rhynchomys soricoides | reverse complement strand
TTCTTCTTCTTCTTCTTCTTCTTCTTCTTCTTCTTCTTCTTCTTCTTTTTCCTCTTCCTCTTCGTCCTCCTCCTCCTTTTCTTCCTCCTCCTCCTCTTCCTTTTCCTCCTCCTCTTCTTCTTTCTCCTCCTCCTCTTCTTATCTTCTTCCTCGTCTTCTTCTTCTCCTCCTCCTTCTCTTCTTCCTCCTCCTCCTCCTTTTTCTTCTTCTTCCTCTTCTTCTTCTTCTTCCTCCTGCTCCTCCTCCTCCTCCTCCTTCTCCTTCTTCGTTCTATTGGAAATATGTTACAGCTGCTACAAAGACAACAGTTCTTTGAGCCCAATACATGTGAGAGAGGAATTTGGAATCACACATTTTTGGCATTCAGAGATAGTTTAAGATGGTTCAAGTACCTCTAAGTGTAACACAGCAGGCAAAGGCCCTCACCACCCCCAGTGTTTGCCTACAAAGGTATTTTATTGCTGAAACATGCTGCACTGTGTTGCCAAAATTCTTTTGATAAAGAGTATTTGTAGCAGTGGCTTCTCTAGAGACATAGTTCTACTTTAACCACAGGTCCTAAGTTTCAGCATGAAATGTAGAAATTGTAGGAAGATGATTTATATGTAATTTATAGAAATCCATTCTGGAATGTTCATTAACCCAAAAACAGAAGAATGAGAGGAAATGGTTTTATATTGCTATGATAAGGATTTAAATTATCTATGAAGAGAAGCTTCCTGACAAGTACCAGGCTTGGCTACCACTGTGGCTTTGGAATTTCCTTCCCTAGTTCTCAAATTAATAAAACTTCCTTTTAAGACGGTGTAAGAAGTCTGTGTGGTTAATTAGGGAGTTTGCTTGTGTGTTTGTTACCTTGTTTGAAATTTAAGACAAAATTATCTTTCTTGTCCACTCATCATACTTTACAAAACATATTCAAAAATGGTAATTTAAAAGTAAGCCCTATTAGATTCTGAAACCCGCATGATCTAATGAATCCTTAAGCTTCCTTTAATGGGCAGCATTCGGATGCTTTAAACAGCACCCTAGAAGAGGATGAGGGCAAGTGAGGCAGAAAAGGGAAATACCTCCCAGTGCTGTCCAGAGCCCTCTGCTTCTCCAAGCGTCAGCTCAGCTGCAAAAACACTGGAATATCTGCCTACTTCCTGGATGTATTGTTTTTTGTTTTTTGTTTTTTTTCATAGTCTTAAAATACTTTGGGACAATATCAATTCAAGCACTGTATTGTAAGGAAAGCTTTTATTACTAAGATAGTCTTTTAATTTAATGCTCTTTGCCATAGTTCCTGTTTTATTCAGGGATCTGCCATAAGGAAAGTAAAAGCTACAAGTTATTGTGATGATTACGGTTTCCTGAAGCTGAAAGACACAACTTCAACACTTCATTAGGCATTGCCTAGTATTGGCTTCTAATTGCTTCTTGTGCAAAAATCTTGCATATCCCAGCTGAAGACTCAGAACTTCTTCAGGATGATGATCTTGATTTATATTTCATTCACATTGTCTAAGAGTCTAAGACTATGTGGAGCACCCTCTAGCTCATTTGAAGTAGATGAATTTATCTATAAGTTAGCTGGCCACCCTCATATATTTTCCTGACATCTACCACATTGTGTGTATGAATGAGCACAGTGGAGAGCAACAGCAAAAGAGGTGTTAACTCTGAATATGAACAAGACATCGCATGTTTTCAAAATATAAGTTCATCTCTTCAAAGCCAAGAGAATGAGACAGACAATTGAATTCATAAGACTCTTTAGTGATCTTTATGTTTAACACAAAGGCTGTGTTCCAAGCACTGGCCCAAACATTTCACAAACATTGACTCATTCTCCATAACAATTCATAACGGTAAGGATTACTATTAGCCTCATTTTGTAATAAGAAACTGGGATCAAAAAAGAAGATTCATTTGTCCAGGGCCAAACATAGAGAACACTGCCAAAATGTAACCTGGGGAGTGTGGCTTGAGAATTCATGACTGTAGTTATTCTGTTTCCTGAGAGGAAAAGATGGATCAGGAGAAAAGGAAGTGCTACCTTCTTCAATCTGAAATAGTTTCCATTTCTATGTCCAAGGTCAACTCCTGCCATCTATTGAAAAAACATGGACAAAAAAGTTAGTGACTAGTGGCTTTGGGGGCTGGAATGGACAAAACTCTTGGGGTTTGCTGAATGGGCCAACAATAGTTAGATTTTATAGGGAAAGGGCATCCAGATTCATTAATATGGAAAAGAGGAAAGTCACGGCAGTAGCTTTTCCATCTTGCTCAACTTGGTTCAGAAGCCAAGAACAGGAAGAACAGAGAGTGGAAACAATTTGTAGGGAAATAATAAAATGATTTTTAGGGAGAGTCACGTTTACCAGTTAGGCTTGGGAAATATACAATATCCTGACAACGTCTACCTGGCATTAGAACAGATGATAGATTATAAGTGATTCTCTCTGGGACCCTAATAGAGGAGAAAGGTATACAAGAAAGTCTGCCCAGGTGTATTGGCAGACCTCAGTCTTTATTCCCATTCAATACTGTCTCCAGCTAAGGAAATTTCAATGAGACAGAAGATTTCTGTCCTTCATAGGTGGATCCCATGAGGTTCATGAAATGACAACCCAACCATGAAACACTCCTTGTGATAGTGGATGACAAGACAGTGTCAAAAAGTCCTTAATTCTAAGGTAGGTGCTAAGCCTTCTCAGCTTGTTAAAGCTCTAGGTTGGGGGGTATTTTTCTCTGAGCCCCAGCAGGATCATGCATTTAATTCTTCGAAGGGCAGTATTTTGAAGTATCATTCTCACAACCCTTTAATAGAAATTTATAGAACTCAAAGAACAAAACAAACAAACAAAAAAGACAAAAAAATGTATAGTAATTAGGTGGGTGTACACATGCCCAGTTAAAACACACATTGCTATATGCCCCCTTCCTCAATTCTGGAAACTTGCAGGAGCTCTGCTTTTCCTGCCCTGGTTTGCAGAAGACAATACCCTGGACACTCTGTGGTGGTAATTTGGGCTACACTGCTTTGGCTCCAAGTGGATCATATGCACACACCCGTACAGGAGCTATCTGGATTTAAGAATGGAAGACACACACACACACAAACACACACACACACACACACACACACACATCAGTCAATTTTTGACATGCCATGACTAGGTCAAAGGTTGGGCACTCTTAAACCTTCCCCTGAGATTCCTAAACCTTTACCCACTACCCCAGGCCTAATCAAGGAAGTGGCCATTGGCCACTTCCCCGCATTCTTGCCTGACTGGATGGCTTTCTCTCCTACAGCTCTTAAATGTTCCATCTTTCTCCCTTTGAAACATCTCAATGTTCTCTCTCCTCCTCTCTCCCACATCTTAGCTCGAGCAAATCGAAGAGTCTTGCCCCTTCTCTGTTTGCCCAACCATTGGCCACTGGCATCTTATTGACCACTGGCATCTTATTGATCGATCAAAAACCAATTGGGGACAAGGACCTTCAGCATTTGGACAGGAAGATTTCCAATTAAATGGAAGCATTAGAACCAATCGCCAACATCACTCTGAAAGATTTATCCTGCTTCATTGTTTCTCTAGCACAATTCTACTTTTGAAGATGCATGCTTCATAAGAGCTGGGACATTGTCTCTTGATCACTGGTATATTCCTAGTACTTAACACTCACTCAATACTAATTGTTGAGCACACAAATTAATGAATTATGAATGAACAATGTGCTCACCTCAGCTAGCACCAGAATTCTTAAGAAAAGAAGAAACTGTCTTTTATGATTAAAAAAAAAGTCTTATGTGACTAGACAGTAAACCCAACGTCCAACATTTAACTAACTTTCTCTGTATGAACTGGGGGTAGAGGAAGCAAGGAAAGAGCATAAGGAAAGAGGACGCCCTCGCACCAGAAATCTCCTTGGCTGACCTTGAAAGTCCACAGACATCTACTCTACTTATGAACACTATCTGTGTGGATTGTTCGATTTCAAGAAGGATTTTTATTTATAACCGAGCAAGGACTAAATGAAACATGAAAAACTATGCACACACAAGAGCCAGAGAAGGCATTAAGAATGAAACCCCAGGATGGAGAGATAGCTCAGTAGGCAAAAGTGCTTGATGCCCAAACCTGGCAACTTGACTTAAATACCCAAAACCCACATAAAAGCTGGACATAATGGCACATATCTACAAACCAGCATCCTTACCAGCCAGAAACTTACAGCCCAAATAGCCTGAAGTACCTAGTGAAGCAGAAGCAACAAGAGAGACCCTGCCTTAACAAACCAGAAGGAAAGAAAACACTCTTAAAGGGTTTGTTCCTACCCTCCCAGCCCCCACACTCCATACTTCCATTCTAAATCCAAACCCACCCCTATCAGAAATGGGCAAAGAAACACCTTACTTGGTTGATGGTGTTGTTCTCAGTCAGGGGCAGAGCTCATGGCAGTCCTTTGTTCATCCTAGATTGGTGGCCAAAACTGTCTTATGCCTAGGACTCATGTAAATCAAATTGAATCTAGGCAATACATCACAGGAAGAGGAAGACAGACAGAGACCTTCAGACTGCCACCCACAGACCTGCCCTACAGCACATGGCACAGGTGGGCTATAGACACCCACTTGTCACCATGCCACACAGCACAGATGTAGGATGTCACCCAGGAGCCCGCAAGCCACATAGCCAAGCTGAAGCATGTGATGGTCAGAAGGGAGAGAAAGAGAAGTGGAGCAGCTTGAGCATTATGAAGAGAGATGGAGCTGGATACTCAAAGTGGAGAGTAGTCTGTTGTGAGAGGCCAACCTCTGGCCTGGGGCCATGGCGAGGTCTCAGCTGAACTATCACTGAGGGCTATATCTGAGTCCATGGCTATGCAGAAGTGGGGTTCAGTGCCAATGTCTGTGGCTCATATTATCACTAGAGATCATGGATGTCCATGGTTGAAGCAGCTCCCAGGGACCATGTGGATGTCCAGGAGCTGTGCATAACTGGCCCTGCCCCTCAGTGGTGCTCTGGAGAGCTGTCCCCATCTCTCACCAACAGTAGCACTTAGGAGAGCAGGCCCTGTGCCTTGCCCAGACAACACAGTGAAGGTGGTCCTGGTGGCAGGGGTGTGGATGAGCCAGTTCAAGGGTATGAATGTGGGAGATCTGACTCTGCCATCTATCTGCTGTAGGGTGGTAAGGTTATAGAGGTTATGCCTCCCACCCCCTTACCTCATCACTTCCAGCTGTCGGAAAGCTGCCACAGGGTCATGAGCTTAGGAGAGCTATCCCTGCCCCTCACCAGATGTAGCACTTGGGAAAGCAGGCTCTGAAGCTTTACCAAAGCTACAGGATCTCCATGACACAGGGCACCTCACCTAGATGCACAGCAGAGCTGACCCTGGTGGTTGAAATTTAGGTGAGCCTCAAAAGTAAGAGTGTGGGAGAGCTGATCCTGCCATTTGTCTGCTATCAGGTGGCATGGTGATGCCTCTCCCACCTCCTTGCTCCTCACCACCTGCAATAGTCAGGAGAGCTGACTCATGGGTCCTAAGAGTGCATGAGCTGGTCCTGCCCCTCACCAGCTGCAGCACTCAGGAGATCAGGGCCCTATACCTCATTTGAGCAACACAGTAGAGCTGGCCCTCTGGTGGTGCAGATAAGGGAGAGCCAACAGATTAATCAGCTCAGCTACCACCCAGGCCCAAATCCAGGGCTCTGAATTGGCTCACCCTCAGAATCTATAGCATCTGTAAACGGTTGGGATGCATGTAAGGGCCAGTCCTGCTGTCCCAAAGAAGCAGGATCTCCATGACACAGGGCAGCAACAAGATAACTGGGAAGAGTCATGATAAGGGTCCAATATTGAAGGTGTCACAGAAGCCAGAGATTTTGAACCAGACCGATGATTCATTGTAATGAACATTTGCATGTGAAGATGTGTGAACAGAAGAATATACCATGGAGATATAGTGTAATATTTTACTACAGTTTCCACAATGAGGTGTTTTCTATGCTTTGGTGTGTGAGTGTGTGCGTGCTTGTGCGTGTGTGTGCGTGTGTGTATTGGGAGGTGGTTGCAAGGGCAAAGCGTAGAGATGAGGGGACAGGAAGGTTGAGTGGGACTGGGTGCACGCTGTGAAACACACGAAGAATCAATAAAAAGTTAAAGAAGCTGGAGACAAGAAAAAAAGTTGTTCTCTGACTTCCACATGGATGTCAACAAGTGTGAGCAGGAACTTGCATGAGTGCACAAGCATGCACACACACATACACCTATCCACACTCATACATGTACACTACACACACAGCAAAATTAAATTTAATTTTACAAAAGGAAATCCCTTCTAGAATCTCAAAGTTCTTAGATTTCCCCCTAATAACCAGCACAGAGGAGTGGGTAGGAACTACATTATATGTCAGCAACTCATTGACTTCTATACTTCTTCCTTATGAGTTGCTCCACTGACATAATTTTAAAAAATATTTTATTATTTTATGTTTTAAAATGTTTTCCTTGAATGTATATCTGAGCACCACAAGTGTGCCTCTTGCCTGCAGAGGCCAGAAGAGACATCAGATCCCTTGCTACTAGAGTTACAAAATGATTGTTAGCTATCATGTGGGTGCTGGGAATCAAACCCAAAACCCAGGTCCTCTGGAAGAGGAGAAGGTACTTATAACAGGATGCAGGATCCACATGGTTCACCCAGGTATGGCCAGATGATCCTCTGACTATACTTCTCTTTATTCATACTGCTTTTTAATCATATTCTTTATGACTCTAAGGCACCACATAAAGAAACCTAGTTTCCCTGCTAGAGAGATCAGACAGGTTCTAGAACCTAAATAGCTGAAAAGGGAGCACTAGTCAACTCAGCGGTGGCACCAGGTATGAATAGGGCCAAGTTATCTTGTATTCTTCACCTCAAACTGCAGCTGAAAGAGCAAGCAGGGCAAAGATGATTGTCCCAATTGAGAGTTGCCAAGACAACCAAAGAATCATGAGTGAGTGACGTGGTAGTTGCTATAAACCACTGAATCTTAGGCTGGCTTGCTACAAACCCATAGACCGTTGGTCGAAATACCATTTGTGTTATTCAAGACCAACTTAAAACATAAATAAGTTCAGAGACAGGCATGATGGTTCATACCTATAATCCTGTCTAAGAAACCTGAGTCAAGAGCACTGCTTTGATTTGTAAAGCAACCTGGACTACGGAGAGAAACCAGTCTCAACCAAACAAATAATTCACATATGAACCTTCTTATTTAAGAAGGAGCCTCTGTGCCTTGGTATCTCATACACCATCTCTCTAATTCATCTATCTGATTATACAATATCCAACAATGAAATGCAAAATTCGTGTGAATCAATGTAACATCAGAGTGAAGTGATTATAATGTGAAATTACAAATCTTTCAAAATAGGAAATCATACAATTGATGAAGGTAATGTCAGAGGAGCCCTTGAATCATAGGCAGCTCCTACAACAGATGAGAATCTGCAGCTGTAATAGTTAACATTCAGGAGAAAAAATCGAAGTGAATGACAGTATGATAAGAGCTTCAGAGGGAAGGACTGGAAAGTCACCATTAGGAGAGGTCCTTGGAAAACTGGGAAAGCCCTCCAATATTTTTGAAATAATGACACTCTATGATTTGCCCACAAAAATCAAATGTAAAAGGACATGATATCATGATACCATATAATTTTCTTAGAGAACTAAGCTTCTGAAAATCAACACCAGATTTATGGTTTTTTTTTGTTGTTGTTTTCATATTTAACATATCATTGTCCAACAAAATACACAAAATACAAGTTAAGTTTGTTTCAGAAAAATTTTTAAATTCTTAAAAGACACAGACAATCAAATCTTCTTTTGTCATTTTGTAAAATCTTGATTTCTAAAGGTCTCACTTTAAGTGTACGGTAGAGGCTACTGATTATCTGAGGAAAGTGGGAGCCTCTGTAATGTCTTCAATGCATCTTCCTAATGAGCAGGTACTCACTGAGGGTCCTGGTACAGGCTCTGTGAATACTACAACCAATGAATAGACCCCCATAAGAACATCTGTTTCTTCAGTTTGCATAGAGGTATTGCCATTAAGAAAGGCACTGTCCCATGATCAGTCCCTGACCCAGTACTAGCTGACATTTGTTCTTGAAATCCTTCAAAGCATGCCTGTCACAAACCTCCTGCCAAAAGCACTTTCACAGTCGGGATACATTTAAGACCAACTCAAGCATGTGAAGTCATTTTAGGAAATGAGTCCCACATCCCAAGGGCCCAGCTAAGGAGGGCCACATGTGAGAACAGGTGTGCCACATCGCTGAGCAAGAGTCTGGAAATGTCAAGTGTTAGTACACTCCAACTCAACCTGACTTGCAGTCACACTTCTGAGCCTCTGTCGATAAATGCCTCACAAAGATGGGGACTGAGAAATGCTCCGCATGAATTCTGAATTACTGGAGACAAACCAGCACTTTGGGGTTTTTTTGTTTTGGTTTGGTTTTGGTTTTTTGTTTTTTGGGGTTTTTTTTGTTTTGGTTTGGGGTTTTGGGGGGGTTTTTTTGGTTTTTTTTTTTTTTTTAAGGGACTGCTTGAGGAGAGGGGTCTCTACCTTCCATCTTCTAAAAAAGCATTCATTCAAAAGATTTCCATCTCTTATGTAACAGTTCACAGTATGCAACACACCAGTTGTCTTAGCATCCCTGTATCTAAGCTCTTTCAAGTTGGATTGCATCCCTGCATCCCGTCTTGCAAGAGGACAGGACACCAAGCTGGGTTCATTGTCAGTGTCTGAGTAATCTCATGGGCTTTGCAAATGGAAAAACTAACACCCCCCACCCCCCCCACCCCCGAACCTGACAGCACTGACCCTTTCAACTCTACACCTCCCCTAAGGGCACTCGGTGTTCTGCAACCTATCAGTCAGCTCTGGGACAAGAACAAACAATGCTTTCTGTTACAATAACTTGTATCCAGGAAGAAAAAAAAAAAAAACAGGCGCTCTGTAACATAGCAGCCAGAGAAAAGTTTACTAGCTTTAGCCAATCAGAGGCTGGAGAGCTCTGCCAAGTTAACATGTTTCTCTCCGCCTCTAAATGAACTCATGATTGAAATATGGCATTGAACTTTTTTTTTTTTTTTTAAGGGAAGGGGTGTAGGAAAGAAAAGCTACTGTAGAAAAGATCTCGGGCTTGTGGGGAGTGTGGTTAGGAAGTGTGTGCTTGTCAACGAGCACTGAGTGGGTCCCTGTAACCTTTGCCTTCCACTGGGTGGAGTAGGGCCTTTAAGAGCAGCTGGAATGCAGTTCCCTGATCAGCTTAGCCAGTTATTCTGAACCTCTGCTAGCCCTAGAGAGCAGTACTCACTTCAGACCAACCAGCCTCCTGTACTTATCGCCTGAGCAAGAAGTTTCCAGCGGGGGTAGTAGGGTTCCATCTGTCCAGCCATGGGAGAGGTTGCTGCACAGGCAGAAAAGTTCCAGCACCCAAATACAGACATGCTCCAGGAGAAGCGATCCAGCCCCAGCCCAATGCCTTCCTCCACACCGAGCCCCAGCCTGAACCTGGGGTCCACAGAAGAGGCCATCCGAGACAACTCGCAGGTGAATGCTGTCACCGTGCACACACTCCTGGATAAACTGGTCAACATGCTGGACGCTGTAAGGGAGAACCAGAACAACATGGAGCAGCGGCAGATCAACCTAGAGAGCTCGGTGAAGGGGATCCA
Organism: Rhynchomys soricoides; assembly: GCA_019843965.1. Taxonomy (NCBI): domain Eukaryota; kingdom Metazoa; phylum Chordata; class Mammalia; order Rodentia; family Muridae; genus Rhynchomys; species Rhynchomys soricoides. The sequence goes on along the minus strand of JADRCH010000143.1, from coordinate 3,507,391 downwards.
GAACGACCTCACCAAGCTGTCCAAGTACCAGGCCTCCACCAGCAACACAGTGAGCAAGCTGCTAGAGAAGTCTCGCAAGGTCAGCGCTCACACGCGTGCTGTCCGGGAGCGCCTGGAGAGGCAGTGTGTACAGGTGAAGAGGCTGGAGAACAACCACGCCCAACTCCTCCGCCGCAACCACTTCAAAGTGCTCATCTTCCAGGTCAGTGTCCCCAGGATAGCCCTCCACCTACTTGAGCTCCGTCCTCAGAGCTCTTCCCATCAGCCCTTCCAGTCAAGCTTCGCACACACAGAAAGCTTTGTCCTCTAACAGCCTGCTGCAGGCAACTGGGAAATGTTGCCATAAAGGTTAGATTCCCCCCCACACACACACCCCATCCTTCAGGTAACACCTGTGGGCCTGACAAGCTGGGGACATTTGTCAATGAACACCTAGATGCACTTGGTTAAGGGTGGGAAGCTGAGCAGGTGCAGGCACCCACTCTAGTCAAATTCCTTTTTCTCTTTTCATTTGGAACTTGAGGCCGTGGCTGCAGCTGTTAGCTGGACAGGGCAAATTAATCCAGTGGCTGTTTATTAACTCTTAGTGGAAGCGAGGTAACTATGTGAAGGACTTGTTTTCCTTTGCTCTGACCAAGACCCACATAACCTTCAAGCCATCCTTTTTCCAAGGGCACCTGGTATTTGGGAAATTAACAGAATGGAAAGTTGAACTAGTCTTGTTTTTAAGTCATCTTTTGTCAAAGAAATCGCCAGTTCTTTTCTAGAAAATGATGCAAATAAAAGTGGGAAGCAAAGTATAACTCCTTACAAACACGTTAAATATGTCCCCTCGTTGCTCAGGACATAACTCCAAAGTGAAATAAAACAAACGCTATCAGTGGTTGTCACAAAGACCAGCCTTGAATATCTTCCCCTTCAAATAGTTGCCTTACCATGGAAAGGCCACTTAATTTTTTTTTTAATGCATCAATGATGCAATTTATGTAGCAAAGGCTATCTGGGGACAGGAAGATTGCTTGGATCGGTTGTTCAGCCAAGTGGTGGGCATCTGTAAATCTAAGGGCTGCCCTGCCTAATGCTGGAAGCCCTTCCATAGATGGCACTGAGCCAACCCAGGCCCCAGGAAGCATTGCCATCCTGCCTCAGGGCTGTCTCCTTATGATTCTGTGAATAGGAGAGACTTTCAAAGCCATGGAGGGGAGAGGCTATAACCAACAGATTATGAAAGCATACAGGGAGAGCCTTCATCTCCCAAGAGACAGTTAGAAACTGGGATTTAAACCATAGGGGCCTTCTCTTTCCTGACAAATCTACTCTGCCAAGTTAGGACTCCAGCCTGTCTATTGCCATAAAAGGAAAGACTCATCTTGCTGCCTTTGTGTCCTCCCCAAATTGTCCTTGAGAGCTGGGAGGTCCAGGCAACTGATGCTCCTGTATCCCACAATGCTTTCTGCACTTGGGAAACTTTTAGGTTTTTAATGCAGATTCAATAGCTTTTCAGGAAGTAGCTGAACTGGAAAGAGCTGTGGGTCAGCCACATCAGGATCTGAGATCCTGCCTTTATTAGCCTAAGAGATTCTAGAAGCCTTAGCTCTGAAGACATTTCTAAATTAAATAGTGATTTCAAAACAAAACAGAACATATACAGACCTGGCAAAGGAAACTTTCCTCCCCTCAGTAAAAATCAGGGAGACTGTATCTCATCGTTCTTTAAGGAGGGAAGGAAGTGTTTGTCTAGTAAAGGAAAGTAAGGATCTTATGAGTTAGTTTCTGTTTTGATACGTATGTTCTACGGGTGTGAGGAGGGAATAGGAAGATAAATGACTATACATTCAGGAGAATTGTGAATCTGACTAACAGCAAACTTAAAGGCATGTGTTGTTGATGGGAGCCTGACAAAGTCATGTGTTGTTGCACTGAATTGACAGGTGTGACATCCCACCAGAAGTGTTAAGAATTTTCCCCCTAGTGATGAAATGGTGAAACAGGGGTGCTCAAGTCCAAAACAGAAACTAGGGGAAGTCAAAGCAAAGTGTTTGAGCTGCCCTGGGCCCTTTAATAAGCACCTCCGACAGGTGTAAAGAACACTTTGGAAATCAGGGACCCTCAAGCATGTGACCAGATCTTTCTCTACCCAGAGGAGGTCCCCTGCTAGCTAAAGAGAATTAGAATTCCAGCTCTGAAGACACAAGATGGTTATTTGAAAGACAGAACATAACCGCAGTTGTCTTCAGTGGTTTGTCTCTTTTTTTCTTAAAGTAGGAGTTTTTAATAGGGTACCAATTATGCTAATAGCCGAAACAATTTTTATTATAGTGGAGTCCAGGATAGTGGGTGGGAAGACAAATTGTCACACAGACACTGGCTCACATCCTACTTAGTCACTTGCCAACTATGTTGATCATTGACACATTTGCTATCTGGAAGCTCCTGTTTCCCCTTGTACACAGAAGATACTAATAAGAGCATGAAATAGCTGCAGTCTTGATAAACCCAGTATGTACTGTAAGGCCCCACTCTGGTGAAGATGCTGAGACTCCCTCCACGTGCTTGTAGTTTGAAGTTGTACATAAGTGACAAAGTTGGCAGTCAAAGACACATTTAACTGGTTCCAGAATATGTGCTTTTAAACACTAGTGCTTCCTGGCTTATATCTCTCCCACAAGTGAGGAATAAAGGAAGTGACATATGTAAAATGATTCTTACAGACTGGCATGGTGAAAGTGCTCATTGAGTAGACTCTATTTCTCCATGGTTTTGAAATACAGGGCTGAGACAGGCAGCTCCACTTCTACTGGGTTAGAAATACTGTTCTTGGGCCAAAGCTGACCCCACCCATCTGAGGATCTTAAAATAGCTTTGTCCCTTTTTGGTTGAGGCTTGCTAGTGTACACACTTGTGCGCGTGCATGCGCTCGTGCACACACACACACACACACACACACACACACATTATACGGCTACCATCATGTCAGAATGAGCATTATATCAGAATTCATGAAAGCAAAGGACTCTATCCAAAATACCTACTCTAAATAGGTCCATCTAGTATCAGCACATACGTCACAGTCTGTCAGAAGAGGACTATCCCAGACCCCCAGAGAATGTGGATGTCATATACTATACTGAAAGTACTTTGTGTTTTAAAAAAATTGCCATTTTCAATACTTTTCTGGCTTAAGATGATAAATATTTTAAAATAAGAGGAATGTTCAAAAGGATAATGAGTCTGTTGACTCGGGCATATTTGGTACTGTGATGTTGAAGGATCTATGTTTTACAGTTTGTGGAATATTGTCACATCATCCCAAATCTACCTGAGTGTGTGTGTCTGCTTGTACATATGCATTTCTGTGTGTGCAAATATGTGTGAGTATGTATCTGTATGTATGTGTTTGAGAGAGTGTGAATGTGTATGAATGTGAGTGAGTGTGTATATATGTGTGTAAGATGATTTGTAAGATTCTTATACATTTGGGCTTTTAATTCTTAACTTTGTTTTAAATCTCTCCTACTTAAAGCATGTCATATATTTATTGAAATCTGAGTTTCAATAACTGAGTTCCACAATGCTATTGTAGCAATTAAGCATCTAATTCCTTAGTGATAACTTCAAATTATAACCATCAGTATGGTATCTAAGAATTGGAGAAACTATCCCCCACCTCCCTGAACACAGAGATATATTTGAAAATCCCAGTGAAATCAGCAATTTTTAAAAACATTTTGGGCAATAGTTTAATATAATATTTGAGTTCAGTATAATGAGATATAAACAAGAATAAATAACGTAAGACTTAAGGGTATTGATGATCAAAATATTCATGGTAAGCTTGGCAGTGGTAGTACATTTTTAATCCCAGCACTCACGAGACACAGGCAGGCAAATCTTGGAGTTCGAGGCCAGCCTGGCCTACAGAGTGAGTTCTAGGACAGCCAAGGCTACACAGAGAAACTCTGTCCCCAAAGAAACAAACACCAAAAAAAGAGGAAAAATATTAATGCCAAAGGAATACCACATTTAACATCTTTCTTGGAAGCATGTCTATCTTTTGCTAAAAACAGAAGCTATAACATAGAGTTAAGAGAAAATTCTCTCTGCTGGTTGAAGGGGCTGCATGAACTTCACAGTAACGGTCCTGGGGGTGAGGTGCCATGTATGACCTCAGACCATTCTGGAAATGATTATATGAAAAAGCAGCTTGAGAATCATTTCAAAAGCAGGAGACAAAATGAGAGTGTGCATTAACAGCTCACACTGCCATCCACATGGAGTCGATGAGAAAAGCAGAGTGAGGATGCATACTCGCCGCAGATACATTTCTGAAAATGTGAGTCTGTAAATGTACTTAAACGTTCACCATTTGGGTTTCTGAATGATAGCAGAAGTTTAGAAATATGCTAAAAGTTAAATCTCCTGATGATTTTTCAATAGTTTAAAGACAGTACTTTATCCAGTACTCTAGAAGCTGCTCTAGAAGCTGTTCAGTTGGTATGGACTGGGGAGGAACGGGAATATGCGTTACAAATGGGGATATGAGATACCTTCATATGAGAACTCTCCATGTTTACACAGGTCAGTGTTTCCTCCCTTAACAGAATATTGGCTTTGTCATGCTACTTATCTGGGCCCTTTTAGTTTATGATGAAAAAATTACTATTTCTTATTGTTATTATTTACACTTAATAAAGTCAGCATTGTCCCTGGCACTAGAAGTGAATAACTGATTATAGCTGATATTTATTTTGGGGAAAGCATATATATGCTAGACTGTATGTCAGTTATGCCCTCTCTAGGTTTCCCACTTTTTAAATTCTCTTCAATGCAACTTGGCTCCTATGGTTTTTATTCCTGTGTGGAATTAAATACATTTGGTATGAATGGATGCACCATGGTATTGTTCCTGTGATTGGTTATTTCTTTTTGTGGGATGTAGGTTAAAATCACATAATCAAATATTTTTTATCTGGAAAACCTCTTAATAATCATTTAGTTTAACCTTATTTTATAGGAAGGAAACAGAGGCTCTGAGAAAGAAAATGACAGTTGTCTCATTTCACTGATAGGAGAAATTGTAGAATAGAATTGTGAAACAGGTAAAAACTATAATGTCACTGTGGCAAAGTTCATGTTTATGAGTTTCACTAGATCAGCTTTTAAATAATTCAATGTGCGTTTTTTTGTTTTGTATTTACGGTTTTGTGTGTGTGTAACAAAGAACTCCTAACTAATGTGATCTTAAAAAAAAAAAAAATGAACCCTTGATAACACTGAAAATAATGAGACTTTTAAATCCTCCAGAATGTGAACGACTGCCCAGGGATTATAACTAATGCATTTTATTCTTATGACTTGCTGATTCCACTGACAGCGGCCCTGTGGGTGTAGTTCTAATCAATGGCTTTATCCACTTGGCAATCTATACCTCAGAAACACAAATTGGAGAAAACCATCAATGTGTAAAGGAGACCTATCAATCAGAATGTCAGGTAGCATAGTTTCATTTTAATAACTAGTATTTAGAGATTATTGAAGAAAATATTCCTTGGACACAAATATGTGCTTTTCACACCCAGCAGGATGCCACCATGTCCAGGTTATTTTTGTGAGTGGCAGGAGAGCAAACAGCTGGCTTCTCTCTTCTTATTGGGGCTTTAAATGACTTAAAGTTGATTTTCTTTTCTAATGCTGGTCATAGAGCCTTTTGTTTTTAAGTTTGCATATCTGTATATGTGCAGAGATTTGTATCGTCAACTTAAAACCAAAAAGTATCCAGCAAACTGGCAGGCTTCTCTGAGTTGATATTTACATGCACGACTGGGACTATTAGTTCACAAGGATCGATATAAATAGCAAACAAGTTGAAGTGCAAGGAAAATGCTACTTCTCAAGAGTTTGTTCCATTCCTTTCCCCCGTATGCTATAAACATATCCGTCATATATGTTAGAAGTTTACTATTTAATATTCCCTTTCTTTGAAAACCTCCTAAGGGTCCTTGTGAAAGGTCAGGACCAGAAACACCTACATCAGTGGTGGCTGAGGACCTTTTTTGAAAACAAAGGACAAATAACCAGAGGCTTTTCCTCAGTAGAGCTACCCAAGGACATAAACCACAGGGATTCTGTGTCATTTCAGGGAGTCACATATCCCATGTAGACAAATGAGTAGCTAGCATCAGTGAACAGCAGCAGGGTTATGGATGTGTGCTAAGCCTCACCTTTAAAACAGCTGCCAGTCTGGGAATCTGTAAAAGAAAGCAGGTCACAAATGTTACAGCTGGAGGTGGACGCAGAGGTGTCCCCTGACTTGTAGACATATGAAGTGTAGGGTGTTCCGTTGAGGTGTGTAAGAGGACTCTGTAGTAGACTGTGTGCACAGTAGGAGAGCAGCATATAGAACACCACTAGGATAACCGGATACCATGCTTCGTATGCTTTGTATAAGGCACTGACTTGGAAGGAAGGGAATTGGTATTTTTCTGATTCTAAACAAATGGTTTGGAAAAAGAAAGAGATCTCTGTGTTTGGGAATTTACAAATCCCTCTGTGAAAAGGGTTGCCTTCAAAGAAGATGCCAAAAGAAGCTACAAGATACACTGTCCAGTAGACGGAACATAAAATATTTTCCAATAAAATATTTCCCAGGTAATTAAAATGACAGCTGAGGCCCAACAGCTAGCTGAGGAGTCATTGCTCAGGAGTTTCCAGTTGTGTAAAGACACAGCCAACTTATTCTGGATTATCCCTGCTCTTACTAGGTTAATTTCATAATTGGCCTCAAAGAGCTCTCATGTAAATTTTCCTGTACATTTTTGCATTTCACAGAAGAGTTCTACTGGGTTTCCTTCCCTCACACGCCACCCCAACCCCACATGCAGCCTGCATCTACCACTGATATTCACTTTCTAATGTACTCTCCCCAAAGCTATCCTTGAAGGATGCCTGAGAAGAGGGACAAAAGAGCCATAAGACTCAGTGGGGGCTCCATGTTCGTAATAAAATTTACATTTAAGGAAAACTAAAATTTATTTTAATTCTCCCTTTTGTTAAAATTGAAGAATGGAAAGTTATGCAATCTGCAGCTGGTTTGATTACCCTGAAAGCTTATGGTATAGACAATGTACCTTAAGGCTTAGTTTTTACAGCTTTCTGCCGGAATCCCTTCTTTCCTCACTGAGGACTTTTAATAACATTTCACTGAGCTCTTGGTTTTATCCTTCCCTGCAAGCAGCAACTGCCAAATCTCCTCAATGCTCTTAATCAAACCCCAGGAGAATTTCTGCCTCAGGACTAGCCATCAGAGCCCTAACTACTTCTGTAAGTCTACCTCTTTCTGTGATATTCATCTGTCCACCAAAAACAAAATCCTTCTTTCAGAGGGAGAAATTTCCCCCCAGGCCTTGGTTTCTCTGGTTTCTCCAGTGTCACCAGCATTCAGCAAACTTCCTTCTAGACACAGAACTAAATAGGACCATTCTCTTACATTCCTCCAGCCTGCCCCATATAGAGCAGTCTACACTTCGGGTACCTTCACGACCTTCTTTAAATGCCATCTTACCCAGTGTGCTCATTTAATGGGTGGTTGCTAAGCTCAGCCTGTTGAGACACAGTGTGAAGAGAAGATAAAGATCCTTCTAGGGAGTATATGCCCATGAATCAGAATCAACTTCAGCTGGAAGCATGACAAACTATTCTCCTCAAAAGTCCACATCAAAAGGAGCCCTAGGACTTATCCACTGCCAATAGGATAAGGGCCTGGGCGATCCGCTATATGATCTATGCTGAAATTTGGAGTAAGCCAATCTTTTGCAGGTCTTATGCAGGTAACACCACTCACTCTGAGTTCACGAGTGTGATAGCCATAACATGTACGGAAGACGGAAGATCACAGCACTTCTTCCTATCCTCCAGTCTTACATTCTTCCCGCCTCACTTCCTCCATGTTATCTGAGCCTTGGAGGGGGAGGAAGATTTATAAAGATTCCCATTTAGATCTAACCAAGCACTCAGTCTCTTATTCTCAGTGCTATGAACAGTTAGGTATCTTTCTATTGACTGCTGCCCAGGGCAAAGAGAAGTTTCTGTGACCAAGAGTCAGAATGGGCCTGGTCTATGATTACAAACATCAATATTTAAAAGCTATTTTGATATCAAGACCATTTAGCAAAATAACACTAGCAGAATACTAGGAACTGTGATCTCCCCCAGCCAAACTCTGGCTTTGGCCAGAGTTACAGTACCAGGAACAAAATTCCTTCCAGTGAAGCAGGCCTGAAATCCAATCAGAAAGTAGTTAGCTACTCACATAACAACCATACCACTGATGTGTCAGTGACCATACCTTGTCTGGCAGGTTGGTATTGCAAGATGCGTACTTTAATACTAAGTAAGACCACTGATGTGTTTTCTCTCTTACAATAGCCTGAATAGCGTCTTCTAGCACTGTGAGAGATAGAAATCAGGGAGGACAGACAGACTTAAATCCACAGACTGCGGTTATTTTTTTCAACCTCCAAGTGTGCTGGGCTGGCTGTGATGCGATCAGGTCATCTGGAGGCTCTGGGTGCAGCATAGGTGGACAGGAGTCTAGATCTGTGCCCTGCTTAGATTCTTGCTGAACCCCTGATGGCCCAGAGAGTGCATTTTGAAAGCTGCCAATCTAGGTCAAATCCTCTGGTTCATATTTGGAAGGAATAGGAGCCTAAGAAGGTTAAGCTATTTGTTGAAGACACACAGCCATTTAGCAGTACAGCAAAGACTCCAGGCTTCCTGCCACAATTCTCCATTATGTGCTATTATTTTTGATGAAAACATTTAAGTACCATGATAATGGATTCCCATGTAAAACTGAGAAAAAGAAAACACTTAAAACTCAAAGGTGCCACACAATGTGGCCCAAATCTGTCTGTATTCAAATCTCTCAGCAAGCAGCTTTATACTTTAGAGACAAATTTTCTGGCTCTACCATTCCCTAAAACTCTATAGAAGACCACACTTGCCTACATGAGAAGCTGAGGAGCCTAAAGAAAATAGGTTCTCTTTTACCCTTAGCTGGGTGTGAAGCCAAAGCTTTACTGCCCAAAGAAGATACTTCATACTATGAGCTTGATACTATACCTGGCCACACATTGTGCCTCATCTCCATTTCTTACTGATTGCCACAGAGCACATCCTGAATCACAAGGCTTCATGAGCAGGCCCAGGGAAAGTAATTCCTCACTCTCTCACTGTGTGTGTGTGTGTGTGTGTGTGTGTGTGTGTGTTGGGGTGTGTGAGTGGAGGAGGAGACCCCTAATCAAGGTTTCTGTGGTATTCTGAACTTAGGGACTCCCCAGTGCTCTCCTTTACCTTCTTATATGTTTTACAGCTAGACTTTTGTGTTCCTTTGTATTGAGATTTTTGACAGAAGCCGTGCCGAAGACCCTCTCTCCCCTCACCCTTCTCCCATGACTTGAAGGAAGGCAGGAGAGGCTTCTGGGTTCACATACTCACTTTATTTCCTTTATCTGGGCAGCTTCCTGGCCTACATGAATGAGTCATGCCACTTCCCTCTGCCTGTCACTGATAGTCCCTTGCCAGTTAAGCTTCATGGTATTCCCACTTGTGGGCCTTGGCCTTATCCAGCCCAAGGTGAATGACTGGACCCAAATTAGAATGGCTGCTTCCTCTTCTGGAAAGCCACACTTTGCTTCTATCATGTGCATTGCCTAGAACATAAACCCAAGTTACAGCAGTTTAGGGCTATCTGTTCAATATGCTATTATCATAAACTCACATTGCCCTTCTTTACAGGAAGAAAGTGAGATCCCTGCCAATGTGTTTGTAAAGGAGCCAGTTCCCAGTACTGCAGAAGGCAAGGAGGAGCTTGCTGATGAGAACAAGTCCCTAGAGGAAACTCTGCACAACGTAGACCTCTCCTCTGATGACGAATTGCCCCATAATGAGGAAGCCTTGGAAGATAGTGCAGAAGAGAAGATGGAAGAAAGCAGAGCAGAAAAAATAAAAAGATCCAGCCTCAAGAAAGTGGATAGCCTCAAGAAAGCATTTTCTCGCCAGAACATCGAGAAAAAGATGAACAAGCTGGGGACAAAGATCGTTTCTGTTGAGAGGAGAGAAAAGATTAAGAAATCGCTCACACCCAACCACCAGAAAGCAGCTTCTGGGAAAAGCTCCCCCTTCAAGGTTTCTCCCCTATCCTTTGGTCGGAAGAAAGTCCGAGAGGGAGAAAGCACTGTAGAAAATGATACCAAGTTGGAAGACCAGATGCAGGATGACCGTGAAGAGGGCTCGTTCACAGAGGGTCTTTCTGAAGCATCCCTCCCCAGCGGCCTGGTGGAGGGCAACGCAGAAGATGCTGAGAAGTCAGAATTGAGAGGGAACAACTCAGGTGTAGGTAGCAATGCGGATCTGACCATTGTAGAAGATGAAGAAGAGGAGTCGGTGGCCCTGCAGCAGGCCCAGCAGGTGCGCTATGAGAGTGGCTACATGCTCAACTCGGAGGAGATGGAGGAATCCAGTGAGAAACAGGTCCAGTCGGCTGTGCTGCATGTGGATCAGACTGCCTGAGTGCACAGCCAGAACGCTGGGCCAGCTGCACTCAGCAGCTCGCTCAGGCGCGTCCACATCGTGGAAGCCACCTCTGCACCTCTTCATCTCTACCTACTCCCTACTGTGACTGTCCAGGCTTAATCACTGTCCATTCAGTAGCCTCAAACATACATGGGATCACAGAAGCAAACTGCCAGGGATTCCATTTCTAGTTTGCTCGTAGGTTCTATTTCCGTAGAATTTCTCCAAGATTGCAAGAAGAAAGAAATGGAGCAGTTAAAAAAACAAAACAAAACAAAACAACAAAAAAAAAAAAAAAACCAACTATCTCATTGGCTTAGTCAGAAAAACTAAAGGATATTTAAGGTAGTTATAAAAAGTGATTTTTTTTTTGTCATTCTATCAGCTTGCTGAATAGTGTAGCAGTAATGTAGTGGATTCTTACTGTATTCTGTGAATGATTATTCTTCAAGTATGTGATATGGAATACACATAAGTCTGTAAGCTGAGAATATAACTCTTTATCCTAAGAAGAAAATATTTACAAAATATAAATCAGAAGGATCAGCTAGTTATTCTCTTCCAGAAACCACTGCTTGTTGTAAGGGGCTGAAAGGCTGTGCTCATGGGGAGCTAATAGCACCAGGACTACTGAGAGAGAAAACTAAGATGAAGAGATTGGAAAGCGGGAGAAATGGAGGACAAAGAATGCCAAAAAGAATGATGACAAAGAGGAAAAAAAAGATGTGCTTTAAAAGTGAACTAGTGACATTTTAAATCTATTTTGCTCTTTAACAATACTAAAGAAGTTCATATATCTTCCAAGAATATATCTTATCATCTCAGTATTTCATAGTCTAGTATTAAAAACATAAACAGATATTCTGCTGTAAAACTGTGGTTCTTTTCACTACATAAAAGGCAGTACACATCTTTCTGTGAAAAAGCTCAAAAGGATATTGTCTCTTTAACATTGGAACAAATGTAAGTCTCAAGTAGTGTGTACTGTTTTATGGGGATGTCAATCAAATGATTCTTTAATATTTTCCACTTTGAAGTGACCTTTTCATTCCAAATATGATATAGGTTTATGAGGTATTGAAACTTGCATGTTTAAGAACAGTAAAGTTCTGGATTTTTTTTTTTTAACACATAATGGTAATTTCATTTCAGGTAACATTTTATTTATACATTAATTTCACAGGATATTAATGTTTGAGCTTATAAAAGAATGCTAGTATTTTATTTCATGTGTATATTTATTCTAACATACTAAAAATTTGCTTTATCTATTTTTTCATTACAAAATGCCAATGCTTTGTATTGCAGTCTGAAGATGGGAGGCCCAGGGCTCGTATTCTCTACTCTTACTGTACAGTAGCCCAAGTAATCCTACACACAGCGGTGACTAGGCAGCAGTCCCAGGCTGCACTCTGACTTTCAGAAAAGGAGAAGAATAATGGGTATTGATGGTGTAACCTACCCAGCTGCATTCCTATTTTGCTATTAATGTAACCCCAAATACTGAATTGTTGAACTAACAATGCCTGTGTGAAAGAAGATTAAATAAACCAAAAATAAAAAGTATATAACAAGGTCAGTTTGTTTGGCGAAACACTCTTACAGGCAGAAGAAATTGATTTTAAAATGTTCCTCTGAGTGTAACAGTCTTGCTGATTGGGTCAGACTTGATTTCCCCTATTAACTCCATTTTCTTTTCCCCCTTGATCTCATTGAGAAACCCAACACTCATTCTTCAAGTTTAACTTTCTTCACACCACCTTGCCACCTCTACAGCATCCGAATTTATTGCAGCAGCTTGATTAGTTTGACAGTTCCATCTGCATTTGCTAGTATTGCATAGACCTTGGAATACTTTCAATAGTCCTGCAAGCCTCAATCTATTGAGCTTTTTATTATACTCAGTTCAATCCTTCAGATACACTGTTGTCCTCTACAGTGCCACAGACTACATGGACGCCATCACATAGCACTGAAGCAGGCTTGCTTCACCTTCTATGGAGTGACTGTCACTGTGCCTGAGAAAGTGGGGATTCATTGGTCCATGAAACATTTCTACTTTCAATTACAAAAAAAAAAAAAAAAGAAAGAAAGAAAAGAAAAAATACTTTCTCATTTTTTCTTATACACTAGACACTTGTCAGTGGGAACTGCATGCAAACGTCCTAAGTTTTACTGAACAATCACACTTATTCTATGTTCCACAATTGAAGCTTTAAAATCCCAAGCAATAAAACAAAGAATTGGGCCCGATAATTGCTGGGGAAAACATAGCATAGGGATTAGAGCAAGTAGCAGTGGCTGAGATAGAATCTATTTGTTCTGTATTATTGTTGAATTGTTTGCATACTGTTGAGGCTGTGAAGCCCCAAATTAAATATGTCCTCTTCCCACCCACCCAGTAAACCATCCCTAAGTTTATGTGCCTGGAGCTGAAGAACTGGATTACTGTTCCCCAAGTATCAGTTACACATTAATAAGGACTGAAATCTGTATCTTAGAAACATGATTCAGGAGTTAGAAGAATCTATTACATGGATCACAAATCTCTCCCACACATACAAACTAGCAAAAATGTTATTTTTCTACAAGATCTGTTTCTTTTAAATTTAATGATAAATAGTTCACCAGGAATGTCTTCTCTGACTTAAGAATCCAGTTTTTTGATTAATTAATCCAGTTCATTTTATACATGAAGACAAAAATAGATTGCTGATAAAAATTAATTCTGCATAAATCCGTACTTTTTCAGGACTAATTTTCCGCTAAAAGCCTCTAGCAGTGCCCATCCCTGTGAAGTTAGGGCTTCATATGATTCCATCCACCATAGCTCCTTCATAGCTAAGCTACCAGTGTTAAGTAAAGGTTATAATGAAAGTCATTTCCTACATTAAGACACTAATGCCTGAGACCAGTTAATTCCTGCTCGAAAGTTTGTTTACTGCCCTACAGCCCAAATCTAAGTGATTTTATATTGGAGATTGGGAGTATGAAGAATGGAGGTGCAGGCAGTAATCATTATTAACAGTTCCATAGCAACCACAAGTCCTTCCCTAAAACCCAAGACTCCAGCACTGCAAAACACACTGTCGATGAAATTGGCATTGCGACCTTTGTGTGCTGCTTGATCCGGGTGTCCAGATAAAGAATTCTACAGCCAGCAATTCATTCCTAAAAGGAGAAGGCAGAAAACGCACACTATTACAGATACTTTAGTCTTTCTTTTAACCATTGCATTAGCTTGCAGTATTTGAAACTCTAAAATTATTTTTTTAACTCTGAGCACAAAGGGCCCCAATTAAGAAGTCACACCTTCAGCAAATGGCTTGATGTTCCCATGTTTATGTACTTTCCACTGTAAAAATCAATTTGTTAAATATTTATACAGCAAAGCAACCTTTCCTATCTTTCATTTGCTGACATTAAGTGCTTTGTGCAATACATAAGAAGGAAAGGAAAGAACCAATTTTTTTTATAGTTTCCTTGACTTCAGGTTGAGCACCCCAATGTCTAGCAATTCTATGTACCTAGAACAAGCATGATCTCACTCATTCAGAATCCTACTGGGAAAGCACGGGTTTTCTTCCATTTTAATGGGGTAAGAACTTGAGATGTTTGTGATTAGTTTACTCACGTTGGTAAGGAATAATCCATAGATTATTAAACATTCATCATGTTCTCATTTAAATACATGGATACTGTGTCTCTCAGATGTGTGCAGAACACTCCCAGCCTCTCCATCTTGTGGGTACCAAAATCCAAGAATGTTATACAGTGGCACACTATCTGCATATAGTCTATGCACATCCTCCTGATGCTTTAAATTCCCTCTAGATCACTATTCTCTAATACAACACACACATTTTAAAAATATTTATTTCCTTTTATTTGTGCATATATGTATGTGTGCCTGTGGTGGTTTATGGTACCACATGTCTGCAGGTACCTGGGGAAGCAGAGGAGAGCGGATCCCCTGGAACTGAAGTTATGGGTGTTTGTAAGCAGCCTATTGTGGGTGCTGGCAACTGAATCTGGGCCTTCGGTAAGAGCAGTAAGCACCCATATCTGCTGAGCCATCTCTCAAGCCCTAACAATATACACATTTCAAACAAGAATTGTTATGCCAAACTGTTTAGGATGTAGAAACAAAAAAAAAGTCTTTACATTTTAATACCTGTTTTTGTTTCCTGGTTGGTTCTGACCCATGGCTGAACCCATTGGTGTAGAAGCTGTAGGGACTGACTGCTTTTTGTTTGAGGGCTATAGTCATGTGACCTGCCCAAGTTAACACACCCACTAACCACGAAATAGTGCCAGTGTTCAATCACAATCTGTAATCCATTCGGCCAAAATGGACTCCAAGCTATGACGTGATTATGCTTGCTATGAATTGTCATGGTAAATATTTAATATTAATTGGGGGTTTCTATACTGCGTTAGATCGTGTAGTTCCCAGACACAAAACTTTTATATTTATAGTAAACCTTAGACAGCATTAGAGCTGGGCAGATGTAAACCCTGTAAGCTATTTTCTCTACTTCCCTGCCAATAACCCTGAGATATGACTTGCCATGTTCCATCTGGGACATGACCTCTTAGCCATGGTCTCAGGATTCATCTACGCCATGGCATCTTCTCCTCTCTTCTCTGTCCTTGTGGTCCCTGCCTCAGACTCCAATCCTGGAAATCAAAGCCCTGCCCACCTCTCTCCTGCCCAGCTACAAGCTATAGGCATCTGTATTCAACCAATAGTTTCAAATTAAGGAACAAGGTCCATGGCATCACTTGGTATCTGTGAGGATCCCCAGGGGCAACCAGAATTGAGTATTACAGTACCTAGCAACAGACCAAACCTCACCAATGACATGCTTTATAAGGTCTTAGATGGTCTGCCATTCACTGCATCATTCCTACAGCATCAAAGACAGCTGCACTCCATGAATGATCCTCATGGTTGTCGTTCCAGTGCTTTAAAAAACATGCAGACCCACTGAATTTTGGAAAACTCTTCTCATGTCTGTGAAGGCCACAGAGGAGCTCCTTGGGTCCTTAGTGTCATCCACTATCAGGGGATACAGGGCTCACTTTGGGACCGGGTTTAATAAAGGTGACCTATCGAAATATAGATCCTGCAAGTTGATTGTTCAAAGATGGCCCATGAGGTCCACCTCAGACTTCTGTGGTGGGAATCACATTCCTCTGTCCTTCCTGAGAAATTGCTACGATATGCTCGGATACCTCCTCCCATGGGCTAACAAAAAGAGCAAAATTAGTACAGGATAGGAAATAAGATTTTGGAATTTAAGTGGGCCATGATGGTATGCAGCCCTTCGGGTGAATGTAATTTCTATACTACTGTGAAGCTTTCTTCTCAGAAAAAATAAAATAAAAACAGAGCTAGGTCAGACAAATGCTTGAACCCCCATCTCTATGGGAAAATAAAAAAATCAAAGAAACGCCTCTAGGCCAGCACTCATTCATCAAGGAGTATGCTGCAGGCAGCAACTCCCTCCAAAGGCTTTGGCAGTGGTCACAAACTTAAATACCTAAATGGTTCAGACAGAAGTGAAACAGCTTAAGCAGGTAGTGCCAGTTGTGGCAAAGCCATTACATGGGGGCTTCCTGATGGAGCAACCTTACAACTTGTATGCTGGCAGGCACCCTTTTCCCTAACTCTCACAAAGGAGTTCCTCCAGCCACAAAGGCTATCCAACTCCAGTTGCCATGTGAAAAACCAGGCCACTGATGCCAAAAGTTAGACTTCTCATTGAAAGAGTCAAACTTTGGATTTCTGTATCATGTGAAAATCTCCTGGCTTTTAATTTTTGGTAAGTAGTTCAAATGATTTTAAGCCGTTGCACACTGTACACACCAAATATCAATACTTGTTGGCTGGATGTGGTCCTGACACAGACTATCAGTTTCTGACTCTTGATCTCTAGAGAGAAAGGCTCTGGGGTTCTTTGTGCTTTCCTGAAGGTTATAAACAACAGAATAGAAAGCTAGCAATAGGATCAGATTTTCTTTAAGAGCACAAAAAACCTTCCTAGAGAGCACAAAGCACAAAACTGTTCTTGCTGGATCTTTTAATATCATTCCCTCTTGTTGCTTTCTGGATGCATTAAAAGATTGCTCTTCTTGATGTATATTTGATGTGATAAGGGAGCAGAAACCAATTACACTGGAGCGATTACATGTTCATTAGTAAGAAGACATTGTCCTTTGTCATCAACACTGATGGACATGTGTGAGTTACCTGAAGTACCTCCAGATGTCAGAGATGAATAAACTTGGTTCACTAAACATGGGAAGATTCTTTCCTGTATTTCACTTGAAAAATATCTGCTTTTGTCAATAACTTGGAGACCCTACCAATGACATAAAAGCAAGTCTGTGTTCTGCTCCGTCATGCATCATGGTGAAATTGCAAGCCAACATTTGTTCTTCGACTCTTTGTTGTTGATAATGAGGTACAGAAGGGGAAGAACATGCCTCAATTTTTTTGGATACTAAATTGAGCCTTCAAAACTCAGAGTTGGAGAAAGAAACTGATACAGATTTAGCACAGGGTCATGATGTCCTTTGTTAAAAAGAAACCTTTCATGCTTGCAACCACTTGTAGTTCTGAGGAAGGGCAAGGATTAGCTGGATCTCTGAGGGCTATTTGCATGGCAATTATCTTCATAACCCTAAGGACATAGAGGAAATAGTCTAGTGAATAAGCCCTACTTGGTAAATTAAATTTCCTAGGGCCTTAAAATCAATAATTCCAAGTTTCAAAATAGCCAAAAAAAAAAAAAGTACCCACCCTAGGATACATATAGATATGCAGTATCACAATTTAGGGGACTGGCCCTGAAATTAAGCACAGAAAGCACATGAAGTACATTGATTATGATTTAGTATACCATTTAGTTCATCGCTGTGGTTTGAATATGAAATGGGCCCCCCCCCAAAAAAAGCCTCATGTATTGAAGGACTGAATCCCAAATCGTGGCATTTTGGGGGGAGGTAGTATAAATCTTGGGAAGTGGCACCTTGCTGGAGGACATGAGGTACTTGACACATAGCTTAGAGCAGTGGTTCTCACCCAGTGGGCTGCAACCCCTTTAAGAGATATAGAATGACCCCTTCACAGAGGTCTCCTAAAACCATAAGAAAATTCAGATATTTACATTATGATTCATAACAGTAGCAAAATTACAGCTATGAAGTAGCAACAAGAATAATTTTTTGGTTGAGGGTCACCACAACATAAAGAATTGTGTTAAAGGGTCCCAGCATTAGGAAGGCTGAGAACCAGTGTTGTAGAGGTTATCTGGGTTTTCCTCATTGTACAGTGGGTATCTCCTGCTGCATTTAAGTTCTGTTTCACCAGGGGTCTTGAATTAATAAAGCCAAGAACAATGGACCTCTAAGACCTTGAACCTAAGCAAATAACTCTTCACTTAGGTCAAGGATTTCATTTCAGCAATGAAAACTAAAACATTCATGATTATATTTGTCATTATTCTTTGTTCTCAGACACTGGGCCGTGTCTTACCAACTACCTAGTAGCTGGACTTTACAAAGGTTAGATGAAATTAGTTAAGCATGAGTTATCCAATAACCATAGAGAATATTTATCTGCTAGAAATATTTTTCAATACATATTTCATTTTATTTGTTAACATTAATTCTATTTGTCAGGCATTTCTGTTAAGCCCTATGTTGTTTGTGCCACCTAGAGACTCTCTATCTCTAGACTGTGATGAAGAGCCGAGAATTCCCTCTAGAGGGAATGTAAACTTGCTGCAGCAAAGAACAGGGGACCCAGCAATGCAGGAGAGAAGTGCTACTTGCTCTCATAGAACCAGTGTGCACGTAGTCAGTCAAGAGCACTGAGTGGCTCTCATAGAGCCAGTGTGCACATAGTCAGTCGAGAGCTCTGAGTGGTAGATCTGGAGCTTAGCTCTGAAAGTTACTGCCTCAGACCTTCCAGAAACTAGGTGGCTCATACACAACAGAAATTTATTTCTCACAGTTCTAAAGGCAAAGAAATTCAAGGATGGGGTACCAGCAGATTGAGAATCTTTAAGGCCTTGTTTTCTGACTTATGATGGAAAGCCTAAGACACTATTCCCACCCATATGGCTGGAGCCCTTCTGGTCTCATCACCCCTTAAAGGCTCCACCTCCTAATGCAGTTAGTTCATAGGCTTCCACGTGTGTAGTCCAGGGTCATAACCATTGACACCATAATGGAGTCTGTAAATATCGAGGACAGAGAGGGAAGAAAGCTAAACAGTAGTGGGTGTAGATGATTGAACTTTCAAAGTAAAACTGTATTAAGGGGAAATTTCATTGCTCTAAAGTAGTGAAACCAAATAATAGGAGAAACTGAATAGAAAGAACCTATACAGCCTTTAAAAGACAACACTGACAGCAAGTGCATTCATTTGTCTCAACTGACAGGTCAGTATTGAGCACAGACTATATGCTAAGACCCAAGGGAGGCTCTGAGTTCACAGGGTAGATAGTAGTGAAGCAAACAGGTATGACCTTCCTAGCCCTGGGTCCCAGCATGCCTGAAATAAACTACTGGCTAATTTGCTCTCATGCCAAAGGTATTGAAGTGTGTGTGTGTGTGTGTGTGTGTGTGCACATGCACTTGCGTGCTGATATTTCATAGTGGTATATAATATTTTTGCTAGGATGACAGCAATGAGTAAATGAAACTATTAAATGGAAATTAATAAGGAAATACTACTTCTTTAGATTTAGATATTGTACCTTTACATCTAACTTTGATGGGTTTGAGTTCTCCGTATACTAAGTTATCCTTGTTGGTTTTAATATTTATATTTATTGTTTTTTAATTTAATTAAATGATATTAAGTAGGTAGAAAAATATAATTTCACTTTTCTGATAAGCCTTACTGTGTTGATTTTCCTAAATACAAATATTACAGAAAATTACTTTTCTGTTTCTTTGCAATAGGGACACTACACAGCTTTGATTTATTAGCTTACAATTCTATAGGGCAGAAATCTGCATGGTGTGGCTGGTTTTCCTGCTCAAAGTATCTGAACCTGAAAGTGAGGTGTCAGCTTCTGATCTCACCAGTGTTCAGATCCCTGCATGGGTAGGCTGCTTGCTCTTTTTCCTTGCTGGATATCATCTGGGGAATAGTCTTCACTCCTGGATTCAGCCCAAATCCCTAACCAAATTTCCACCTGGAAGCAAACAATGGCATATTCAGCCCACTCCATGCTTTGAATCTCTGTCTTCATCTTTTTTAATTGACCAGAGAGGATCACATACATTTAAAAGTCTCCTATGGCTGAGTCATGCTCACAGGATCATCGCTCTCTAACTGTTACATAATAGAATGAGCAAACCATGGCTTAGACTCAGACCAGGAGTTATGTGTGGTGAGTTCTCTAAGAAGCAGGGAAATCTGAGAGTCATCTGTGAATTTTATTGAATCCATAAAGAACATAGTAAGAATCCTGAATAATATGATTCAAAGATGTGCTAATGGGAATTAAGTTGTTTAAATCCCCCTTTTTCCAACCCTGTCATGATCCTAATCTTAACCTTCTACTTGATTGGATTGAAAGACACCTGGGAGATGAGTATAGCACACTTCCATGTGTTAGTAGAGATGCTTTTAAACATAGATCCTAAAGGTCAAATGTATGGCATTATCCCTTAATTACCTCACAATATGACAGCATTATTGACAGGCTCTGAAAGGTAGGAGGTATGGTCTAATTAGAAGTACTCACTGAAGTACAGCCTTGGGACAGTATCTTGCCCTGGGATCTTTCTCTCTCACCACTTTCCCTGCTTCCTACCCACCATGATATGAACTCCCCTTTTCTATCAGGCCTTCCCCACCAAGATGAACACACACCTGTATTTGTGTTACGTATATTTGTTATGGAGTTTGAAGGTACAGATACTTATGCCTGACCAAGCTATTGGATGTATTTTTCTAGAGATATGTGCCTTATTCCCTTGAGACATGCTCTTTCACTTAATCAAAGCCTAGGGTGGAGGTCGAAGAGTTCTTGGAAACTGTCTGTTTTCACCCCCCAACGCTAAGGTTATAGGTACATACAGACATACCTGGCTTTTAACCTAGGGATTCAAACTCAGGTCCTCTGATCTTCCTGCTTACAGAATTAGCAAGTGTTCTTCCATATCTACTGAGCTATCTCCCCTCGCCAGCAAACCTACACACTTCACTGATAACCACAGTTAACAGTTTTCTTATGTATGTGTCCAAGAAAAAAAATCATAAAAGATACATATTCATCTCCATATTTTCTACTTAAATTTAAATGATCAATCAACAAAATCATATTTCTTTTAATCTCCCAGACCTTTCCTTAGTGACAATTCAAATCTGTAGCACTGTCACAGCTACATACAAGTGGAGCTTGTTCTCCTTAACAGTTGCCTAAGAATTAGCAAAGACATCAGCAATGAATCATCCCTGAAACAAAGAGAGATTATTATTCCCAGAGATTTTTAAAGCATGGACAGAGCTTGCATCAGATCTATTGTTCTACCTGAGACACCTACGTTTCTTAGGACAGATGAATTCTCCAGGAGTCTCTGCTGTGAGAGAGAGTCGATTAATTTCACTTTCATAGAGCAAATTGAAGTAACTACCCATAAAGGAAGTGATCTACTTAGACCCAGTAGTGTTTCAAGGGGATTTGGAAGAGTACCAAAAAGAGAAGGAGAACGAGGAGAAAAGAAAGAAGTAAGAAGAGGAAAATAAGAAGGCGAAGGAAATCAGATTAAAATTAAAATAGAACCTGGCGTTCATTTTGCTTCAGAGCAAGGACAAAGTTCCACCCTCTGATCATTACATCTCTCTCCATAGCAACACGGAAGAAATAATAAGTATTAACTTTTCCACAAAAGATGCATGTCGTTCTAATTATTGCCATTCTAAAAGTCTTAAGCTACAGTGTTTGATCTATGGCTTTAGAATACCAATGCTTTCTTATCTGTTTCTTGTATGAACAAAGAGGCAATGAGACAGCCACTATTTTCATTGTTCTTTGACTAGGCCTAGACTTTTAAAAATAGGTTTACATTACTAGTCATAATTCATACTTCCTAGTGCTCCAGTAAAATCCCGGATTCCATTTTTCTCCTGAAGTGACAAGCTGCCCACTTTCATCAATTCATATGAGCACTGTAAGCAATGATAACCACCTCAACTTCCATCTGTGTTTACTCAGTGTAGAGCCCATGAGCTGACTGCATTTCCTCAGAGCTCAGTCTGCTGCTATGAAACTGAGAGAGCTCTTACACACAATGATAATGCTTATGAATTTATGCTAATGCTTTAAGGATGTGGCTATTCACTCTTAAAAATTGCAGCTCTCTGTTGTAGAGAGATCCTGAAAGCACATCTCTGAAGTTTACCCAACTAGGACATCAGGGAAGGAGCATTAGAAGGCACTCAGCCACAACTTAACAAGAAGCCTCTGGACTGCGTGAGGCAGTTGCTATTGAGATGAACAGAGCAGAAAATCTACGTCAAAGGCCCAATGCTTTGACTCATCTTCCAGGAGGTAAACGACATTCATGTGCCTGGGAGCAGCCTCTCTAGCAAAGCTATCTGGACGGGATGCCTCACATCAGACCAGGCCCTTTGTCCCACTTCTCTGCTAAGCATTCTCTAAGCTTCTACAAGATATGGAGGGGAAGCAAACATCCCCCCACCCCAGAGAGATATTATGCTGGCTAGCATAGTATTTCTTCCAAGAAATGGTAAATGATTGAATGATTTGGGATCTCTAGGATGAGGCTCACATGATAATTTGGGATGACTGCCATTTCTACATGCACAGGACAAATTCAGAACTCTGATGCTTCCTAGACTTAAGCCACATCTATAGGCTGGAATATCAGCTGTTTAGACTATCATGTCTACTCTAGTCTATAACCCCAAGAGAACAGGGCAGTAGCTGGTGTCCTTCATCTACACTTGTCATGTGGACCTCCTGCACAGGCTGCACAGCTTATGCCAGGCTGCATTCTAGCTTTGCACATCTCTCTGACGGACCTTTGCTTTCTATGCCCACAAACTCTTTAGAAACAGGTAGACTCCTGTCTTGGGTTATATGTTGAACTTGGACCATGATGACCTGGACAGCATTTTGTGTCTTCCAAGGGTGCCTCACCTATCTCTGAGTAGAGTGGAACAAGATAAATGTTCAGTCAACACTAAAGGAGCATGTGGTAAGTGTGCAGCAGATACCGCCTAAAGAGGTCAAAGGAAGAAATCGTTGGAATTTGACATGACAGACAACAGAACTTACGACTCACACTTTCCTGCACCGGCTGGATAAAATTTACATTTGTGGTCATTGTCAACAAAGCATTGTACCAACTCTGGAGGCAGTCACAAAAAAACCTGGTAGTCATGGGGTAGCATGACACAGTTTCACAAATGACAGTGTATCCAGTATTCAATATTAGAGTTAAGGCAAGGAGCTCTATACTCCTTCAACACAAATAGACTCTGAAGAGCCATACCATTATGGGTAGCACTGCTACCTCTTTCTCACAGCTGGGGAATGTGAAAATAGCCAGGAACCATGATTACTAAATAATCTATGTTACCTGAAACAATCAAAAAATACATAAATATATAAACAACTCCACTTTGTCAAGTGCTACCAAGGGAACTATGACACTCATTTCAGTGTGTAAACTTTATAACACTTTGAAAATCAAATTGTTTATCTAGACAGTTGCCTCGGAAAAATTTCCTGGAAGCCTTGCATATCCTAGAAATGGGGCTGAGGAAAACTTCCAGGCTAGGTTATCAAGAAAGTTTCCCATGTGTGTATGTAGCTGCAGCCTTTCTCAGTGCAGCTGCATGACTTGGAAATCTTTGCGATTTAATTTAGCAACTACTCTATACTCTATTTACATTAAATACTTACCATTCTGTGTTTGCAAAGACATTTTTGGGAGACTTTCTTACTGTTTGAGGTTTCTATCATCTGCCACTTTCTTCTCTTTTAAAAAAGAATCTGTAATTCTCCAGTCATGGTTTACTCACTGAATTAAAGACAACTAATGTCTTATTTTTAGACTGACAGCTAACATGTAGAGCATTTCTGGATGGCTTACTATGTCTTTAATTGATTGGAAAATCAGAGAATGAATATCAATTTTGTTTGATATCCATCTTAAAACTTTTCATTGTAGAAGAAAATCTTCTATAAAATAATATAAATGTATGCTAATAATGCATATATGTTAATGTGGAAGTGTCTCACAGATTGTCTCTGTGTCTTTATTAAAGTGGGCAATCAAAGTTTAACTGTATGTGAAAACTTCCAGCAATCCAGTGGGCTCCTTTCCTGTTTATCACCCATGATCGTTCAGTCAAACAACAAAGAGAGGTCAGGGTTACTACTAAACTACTTCCTGTTCAAAGAACTATAGTTTATTTTTAGAAACCAGCAATAAATAAATAAATAAATAAATAAGGAAAGAAAATCAAGGAAAGGATTAATTTTTTAAAGCAACTCAGAGTATTTTAATAGAAGCGTTATAAAGACTTCATAAGTGCACATTACACAAATATCCTTGTTATTTTTCTTAGCCATTGATTTCTTCTTTATTTATTTTATTTGGCCAGGTTTTAACTCTACAAAATGCCCTTGGCGAGCTATGTAGTTCACTCAAGCAGCAAAGTGTTTGCACTGAAGCCTCAAGGCCCCAAGTTCAATTCCTAGAACTCATGTTACAGAATGCAGTGTGGATAGACACACAGGAACCCTAGCAGTGGGATGACAGAGTCAGCTGGGTTGCTTGGAGCTAACTGGCCAGCAGCCTAGCTACCTGGTAAATACAGGCTTTATCTCAAAAAAATGTGGGCAATGCCTGAGGAACAGTGACTGAGATTATACACACCACACATCACACATATAAACACACACATACCACACTCACACACACACATTCACATGCACACCACACACACACATACACATACACCACAAATACACTTAAAGATTCTTGTGATAAAGTCAAGCCTATTCTCCTGGATTTTAAAACTTTCAAATGCCAATAAAATTTCTTGTAGAGAACAAAATATTGTGATTACATCACAATATATTTGAGAATAAAATGCATATATTCCCAAGTGTATCTAATAGTAAAATTCAAGGACAACCATGCTGGTGCTGCTATGTCTGTTTCCTGAGACTTCAGCCGATATCACTGTTCAGATAGAGATAGCATAGGGATACCAAGTGCAGAATAATTTAAGCTCTCTAATGGTTACTTGAATGTTTTATGAAGAGACATGGCTCCCCGGGTGTTGCTTTCCTCATACCAAACAGTAACAGAAAAGACCCAACTACCAAGGACACATCTTATGGTTTGAATATGGAAGTCATGCAGGGGTATGTTGTTGAAGATTTAGTCCGAGCTAATAGCAATGTTTTGCAAGGTTGTTTAGGAGCTGGGATTTAGCCGGAGTAAGGAGGTTACTGGAGATACGTCCTTAGAACTAATCTGCCTGCCTGCCTCCTTCCTCTTCTCCTCCATTCCCCATCTCTCTCTTTACTGTCCTCCATGAAGTAAG
This sequence comes from Rhynchomys soricoides, assembly GCA_019843965.1. Taxonomy (NCBI): domain Eukaryota; kingdom Metazoa; phylum Chordata; class Mammalia; order Rodentia; family Muridae; genus Rhynchomys; species Rhynchomys soricoides. Next base: position 3,482,205 of record JADRCH010000143.1, on the reverse strand, counting down.
TATCCTCTGGCACGTCTCCCTTCCCCTGTGTTATCTTACCACACCACTGTCCCAGAAATGGTGTCACCAAGCAAGACAGCTTGATGCCTCCAAAGCTATGAGCCAAGATATTTTCTCCCTTTCTTTTGCTTTTCTTGAGAATCTGTCACAGCCTTGGGAAATGTGGCTAAGACACCAACCTGCTCAAATGCTCTGGGGATCATGTAATGATATGAAAGAAATTTGAACAAAGGCATTAGCAACTGACACAAATTAGCTCGACTTTTGTGGTACCAAATAGCAAGTTTCAAGCTTTTGGTATTCATCTTCCTGTAAAAAGTGGAGGCCATTTTGAAATGAAATCCCTAGGAAAATAGTCTTAGAATATGCAATTCTGTGACTATCACAAATAAACTACAAATTACATAAAATTAAAAGCAATTTTCTGACTTTTCAGCACTGACCCTCAAATGGATGCATGTTATTCAAAGATCAAATGCTATCTTCACATCCCACAAATCCAGCAAAATTCATTTCTAAACATGAAGAAATCAGACTGAAATGAACATCAGATGTCTAAATAGAAAATAGAAAACACCTGCTTCCTTTTAAAAGGGTGTTTCAGAATTAATTAGAAGGCATTGATTATAAATAAGCAATAACATGGTGGAAATGAAGAGCCAATTCCTTTAGACTGAGATATACTATTGAGAATCAGTAATACCCAACTGAGTGCCTCATGTAGAGACATCACGCTGGCTGCAGAGCATAGCTGTAAAGTGTGTAAATTATTCCAAGTTCTTCACTGTGTAGCTATGTACCCGCCAGCACACACCCCCATACACATACATCCATAGAAATAATGATGCCTTTAAAATATTTCCAGCCTGGGGTTCTTTTTCATCCCCTCTCTGCTCCTTTTTTCTAACAGTGGGGTCAAGCTGACATTTCCTAGAGGATCACCCCTGTCTGTCAGCTAGAATAGCCATTCTCCTGTGCTGACTCAGCCCACCCTCACACCACTTGCTGGTAGCAGTTCAAGGAAACCTTCACAATCTGCTAATTTTGTGTCCTGAGTAGAACAGGCTCCAGGCCGATTTCTTTAAAACAGAACAGATTTTCAGACCTTTATACAATCCCGTTTCTAATTACAGAGGGTCCAGAAAATAGATATTATTTCAGACTTGGATGGTCGGTTTCATCCCAAGTGAAATCGTTTCCTGTGTCACCCAGACGACTATCAGATATGAAGGCCATAATAATTATTCCTATTGGAGCTGAGCATCGTTGTAACTTGAAAAGCCAAGCTTTTGAGAGGACTACTATAGATAGAGTCAAGTCTTAGGCAGCTAACAAAATTGGGGTAAAGGGGTAGGGATCAGTCAGAGTTTAAATTTCTAGCCTTGTGACTTTGATTAGGTGCCAGCCTTTTCTTCATCAGCAGCTGGGTAAAGGCTGCGCAGAGCGTATTACACAACTGACAGGACTCTTCTCTTTCAAAGGCTTATTATGGTCAATAGAACAGACTTCAACAATTTGGAAAGGACGGTATACTGCATTCTGCTTGATCTCTAGTTGATAATGGACTTGTCTCACTGACTTCATTAGGACAAAGTAAGTTAAAAGTAAGCTACTATCTCACATCTTGGTGCCCTAAAATCAGAGCCCAGTAGGGCTGGGAAGGTGTTTCTGTTGATAAAATGCTTGCCGCAGAATCACTGGAACATGGGTTTGATCAGATCAGTAGTGCATACACAATAAAAGACAGCGATGTGCATCTGTAATCCTAACTCTTACTCGGAAGGATTGCTGAGGCTTGCTAGATTTGATAAGCTCCAGGTTCATTGAGAGACTGTGTCTCAGAAAGGAGAGTGGAAAGAGGTTGAAGAAGGCCCCTGTCATTGACATATGCACATATGCAAACACAGATATGCAGTGCATGCACACACGGACCAGATCCTAAGACAGTGATGGCACATGAGATACAGTGAACGAAGGCTATTGAGGGAAAATCAGCCCAAGCTGAGGGTGCAGGTATGAAAATGAGAGTCTCCCATATCAATGCTAGGCTTGACCTGACCCATGATTCCACACCATAAAGATTATTATTGATTTCTGTATCAAGGGAGCCATTGGTAGGCCCATGCCCACTCATCATTGGGATCCCTTTATTGGGGGAGGATCATAGGTTCCTGGGAGCTACAGCTTCCACCAGCCATTCTCACAAAAAGGCCATCTGTGGGTCATTAACAAGCCAACACTCATATCTGGGGGAGGACACATGGCCCTTGGAGAGTCCATATGCCACACATAGTACTCACAACAGTCACAGCTAACTGTGGGTCTTAAGGTACACACACGAGATGCCCACAGCATCCACCTCAGCCCCAACTGGTAAACAGTCTCACCAGCTTGCTAATGACAATTCACTCATAAATTAGAAACATCCAGAGCTCAGCCAGATTTTAGACAGCCTGAAAGGGTCACCTCAAGAATCAACAGGTGAAGTCATTGAGATGAAATGCCTGGCAATCTTAGCCGGTTACCCTTAATTGAATTGTGCCCTATGACTTGTGTTTCCGTTGCTTGTTAACAATCTACAGCCCCTGACATAATGTATCCTTAACCTATTTTGGTGCTCTTAATTCAGAATTATTCCTTCTTCCCGCATGAGGGCAAAAGCTGCCAGTTTTGAGAATACCCATTAAGTTAAAGGCATAAGGCAGAATGCTAACATTGGACTTGAAGCAAAAGAATTGCACTTTGTAAATCACAGAGAGCATTTCTTTTTCTTTTTCTTTTTTTTTCTTTTTTTTTTTTTACTGAAAGAAGTTTAACATTCTTTTTTTTTTTCATATTTTATTTACATTTCAAATGTTTCAGATCTCCCCTTTGGGACCTCCCCATGCCCTCCGCCTTCCCCCTGCCAATATGGGGATATTCTCCCACTCACCCACCCACCCACCCACTCTCATCTTTCCTCCTTGTCATTCTCCTATACTGGGGGATCTAACACTCTCAGGCCCAAGGGCCTCTCCTACCCCTGACGGATAACAAGACCCTCCTCTGCCGCATTTGTGGCCAGCACCATGGGT
>JADRCH010000143.1:3438116-3479031 GCA_019843965.1 Rhynchomys soricoides | reverse complement strand
AAGTATTGGGGGGGGGGGGTGTCAGGCCAGTTGCCACTGTTGCTACCTCCCTGGGGATGCACACTCCCTCAGCTCCTTCAGTCCTTTCTCCAAGCCCTCCATTTGGGATGTCACACCCAGAACTACTGTTGTTGTGAAGTGACTCTTGGGTATTTCAAACTTTTGGGCTAATAACCTCTTAACAGTGAGTACATACCATGTTCATTCTTTTGTGACTGCGTTACCTCGCTCAGGATGATATTTTCTTTTTAATGGAAGAAAAAATGTTTCCAATTGAGAGATTTGGGGCATAGAAAGAAGTTACCTTTTCTAAAGTATGCAGTGTATTTGTATCTTCTGAGCTCTGTTTTATGGAAATCCTTCCCTCCCTACGAAATGCACATGTCTGTTGTGACCCTCCCTGTTTCTCAATGGTGAGCACTGGGGATTGAAATCACACTGCAGGTGGGTTTTCCCGTCTTGCCTCTCTGACTTTGTTCTGGAGAGTTGGAGTAATGCTCTGCTTCATGGTTGCTCTGTGGTAGTCTGAGGCAATCAAACCAAATCTAAACCTTTATTACCCAACAGGTAGATGGGAAATAAGAATCCAAAAGGCTGAAGAACAATAAATTTGGTAGTGCCTTTTCACAGATGAGTGTTTTAATGCTGCATACAACCACACATGTGTAAACACAGAGGCATGCATGCTACACACACATACACACATTTGCACATGTAATTAAAAAAAAAAACCTCAGACAAACCTTTCTGACTTCTGACTTTTTCCTCCTCTCCATTTTGGATTAATTTTACTTGGACATCTAGAGAGCAGTCAGTTTTATATTTCAAATTATTATAAAAAGGAAAGAAAAGACTTGCCTATATAAGAAAGTCTGTTTCTTTCTCCTCTGACCTAATCAATGACACCGGATTCCAAATCTTAACTAGAAATGACAATCTGATCACAAAGGGCTTTGTTCGAAGGGCATGGGAATCCAGGGAGAGGTCATCCGTACTATTTTCAACAGAGACAGTTTGATTTCTACAGCTCAGAGACCAGATATCTGTCCTGGATTCTGCAGCCAGCCTAAGGCAGTGGGAGATTTTTTTTTTTTTTCTGAAGCAAACAAGTCTTCCTGCCTCATACTGATCCAACCTAATTCTAGCCACGCAGCCTACGCATTATATATTTCCTATTTTGGGAAAAACATTCCTGGAACAGGGAGTGGGCAGTGGACTCGATTCTACTTTCCACTAAATTGAGGCACCTTAAAGATAAGAAAAGCTGCCCCTTCTGTGACAGCAGAAGCAGCATGTTTTGCTACTGTGAAAAATCACCACCTGGGGAAGGCAGGGTGAAAGGAGAGTGGTGGATTCCGGTTTCAGAGAAGCTCTGAGCTCTTATAGAGCTCAGTCTGGCTTCCTCTTCCTCCTCCTCCTCTTCCTCTTCTTCCTCTTCCTCTTCCTCCTCCTCCTCCTCCTCTTCCTCCTTCTCCTCCTGTCCCTCCTCCTCCTTTTCCTCCTGTTCTTCCTCCTCATCCTCCTCTTCCTCTTCCTCCTCCTTCTTCTCCTCCTCTTCCTCCTCTTTCTCTGCTCCAGCCAACATCTTTAGAGAAATAGTACTCCAAGGTCTAGAAGCAGAATTCTGCTTTGCAATCCATACAAGACCTGCAAGTTGCCATTAGCTTTCATGGACTCTTCAGTGTCTTATCAGTGTTTAGCCAGGTCAGTGCTATTTAACAGCAGGACTCAGTGGTGAGTTTCACAGTCTCAATTGCCTTTGGACCTTCCCTGTGGGCCGCATGCAGGCTCGGTTTTGTTCATATTTCCATAGTTACTATATAATCTCTGTGGATTCAAATTCTGGTTTGAAAGCATGAATGACAACTGTCTTATTTTCTTATTGGCACAGGAAAATGATACTTTGTTTCGTTGCTTTTATCTGATTGGAGAGGATGATGGATTTATGAAATAGAAGTAGAAGAGATAGATGATGAGGGAGTTCACAAGAATGCTAGTTCTAGGCTTCAGAAATAAACATTACTAGAAATTACCTCCTTAAGGAGTGGCAGCCATGGCAGCCTGCATATGACTCCAAAAAGCACGACTTCATTCTCGTAACAGAAAATTTCACCTCTGTAGAAATGCAACCGAGGAAAATGAAAGACAGGTAGACAAAAGCCAAAAGCCAGAGGCTGAGCCTCCTTGTTAATAGAATTAGCAGACATTCATTTTGTTTTTACAGGTGCCAGGCACTGTTAAGATTTCAAGTATTCCAGTGTTATCACTTCCAGAACAGGAGCCCCAAACTCATGTGTAGGACTGAATCCCAGCTGGAATATTTACTAGCTGTGTGACTTCTTAAATATATTGAAACCCCCCCCCCAGTGTTTCTGTTTGTTCATTTAAAAATAGGTATTAAAAACAGTCCCCAGCTCATTCTCATTCTGGAGAAGAAGAGAGAACTGTACTCCAATGTTCATTGCAGCATTGTGCAAAAAAAAAAAAAAAAAAAAAAAAAAAAAGTAGAAACAGTTTAAATGGCCACTGATAAATAAACAGATATTTGTATGCTCTACGCATACAATGGGGCCTGGGGAGAGGGCTCAGTTATTAAAGCACTTGCCATGCAACTATAAGGAACAAGAGCTCAGATCCCCAGAAACCCAGTTAAATGTCAGGGAAACATGGCAGCCTGCATATAACTCCAGCCTCAAAAAGCAGACACGGGAGATCAGGGCAGTCAAGCTAGCAAGATTTACCATATTTGTGAGTTCTGTATTCGACTGAGGCCCCTGCCTCCCTGAATAAAGGGGAAGAGTGAGAAACAATGATTTCCAGCACCAACTGCAAGCTTCCACAGGCACGCACACACATGTGTATTGTTCCACAAACATGCAAAAATGTAACTATATAGTCATACACAACACACACACACACACACACACCAAAAATTGGGGGAAAATAAAGAAATTATTCCACCTGAAGTGGGAGAAAGTAATTCTGTTAGTTACGATAAAATGGATGAAGTTGATGCCATCCTGCTAAGCAGAATAAGCTAGTCACAGAATGACAAAGTCAGCACCGTCTTCAGTACCCATCTTCAGTGTTGAACTTACAGAAACAGAAGAGAGAACAGAGGTTGTCAAAGGCTGACGGAGAGAAGAAATGGGAGCAAAGGTATAAATTCAGTGTTACAAAAGTATCTCTTAGGCTGGAGACATGACTCAGTGGTTAAGAACACTGGCTGCTCTTCCAGAGGACCTAGGATCAATTCCCAGCACTCACACACAAGTCCAGAGGATCTAACACCCTCACACCAACTTACATGAAATAGAATGAAATAAATTTTTAAAAAGAAGCAGCAGCTCTTGAGAACTACCAAGCATTGCGTCTGGCACTAACAGGGCTATGCAGTACAGTTTGAAGTTTGGTAAGAGCGTAGATCTCAGTCAAATATTCTGCGTCAATAAAATAAAACATTAAAAAAGAAAATCTTCACCTCACAGGATGCTTTGAGGTTATGTGAATGAGTATATCGAGCAAATGAGGCAAATGGAAGGAGATCTTAGCATCTCAGGAGCAGAGGCTTTGGCAGCCCCTGTGAATTGGACTGAGGATGGCCTCATGTGGCAGGAACTACACAGCAACCAGATGCCAATGAATTCTTTGTGGCAAAGCATGGGACTTAGAATACAAACCTTACTGGTTACTGCAAAGCTGACCACGCAACATGATTGAAGGCAATATTGAAGGAAACCCATTCCTCAGTTGGAGAGCTTAACAGGGGAAAGCTATTCCCTGAAACTAGCTTCCCATATGACACCCACCCCTGCCTCTCTCAAATGACACCCATCCCTTGACTGTGTTTGGACCTAAGGCCCCACGTAAGAGGCTGGTGTTCAACCACTGAGCTATCCATGGTTCCCTTTTTATTTTCTTCTTAGAGACAGCATCTCACTTTGTTGCCCAGGCTAGGCTTAGACTCTGTTTGTAGCCCAGGAGGCTTTCCACCTCCCAAGAGCTAGAACTACAGGCCTAAACCACAAAGCCCAGTTCCATACATTTTTTTACATCATGAATTAATACTTAAGTGAGGGCACATTTCATATACAGCAAATAGAAACTGCTGTTTATGTAGAAGTGTATGTGAGTTCCTAAGTAATGTGTTCGTTTCATACACACAGCATGTTCTGTATCCCAGCCTAGGACACCCCCCTAATCCCTCTCCTACTTCCATGAAGTAGAACTATTAACTTCGCTTTATAAATGAGAATGTTATTTCTTTTTTCCATTAAAAAAATGGCAGAGGTAAAATTTAACACATATTTGCTTGTTGGTTCCTTGTTTTAACCAAGAAATAAGCATTAATCGTTCCTATTTTGACGCTGTACTTCATACAGGACCTATCTAGTGAGTATCTAGGTAACACTCCCTACTTTTTAAGCAGTAGCACTGCTTGTCTCATATAGAAGTATGCCAATAAGCACAATTTTTCCCTACTAGCCATGCTTCTGACACAGCTTCCGGTTGTAAATACTTATGCACCTCTTCTATACTGTACAACTAAAGAATCTAGAGAGGGGATTATTACTTTTACTTTAGCTGATGGGAATTCAGAAGCTTGTAGAAAGTGCCTGGCTCCAGTTAAAAGATTTTAAAGCAGCTTTGTGGGCCTGGTTCTCTAAATTTTTCATCCTGGTTCATCTCCTACCTTTGGCAACACTTTCCAATTAAATGACTGGAAAACAGAATCAGAGATATGGAGGTGGCCCAGTGGTTACAAGCACTTCTGTGCTCTTGACAGAGTACTGAGTTCACATATCCAATATTAGTATAAAAAAGATGGCCATGGCTTTGTGTTCTTGTAATTCTAGCTTTGGGCACATAGGCAGGTGGATCCTGAGAACTCTTTGGCCAACAGATTAGCAGATGAACAGAAAGGGCAAGCTTCTAATCCAGTGAGAGACGGGCAAGAGAATAAGGCAGAGAGCCTAGAATAAAGAACCCAATGTTCTCCTCTGGACCGTGTATATGTGCACATAGACACACATGGACCGTGTATATGTGCACATAGACACACATGTCCCATACCCACACATATAGACCACATACTACACATACAAAATGGTATAATAGCTCAGTATCTTTTCTACAAATATAAATCATTGATATCTACATGCTCTTATGTAGCATGTAGTTTTTGCTACCCTGATTTAAGATCCAGGCAGACAATGCTACCATCCCCACCCAGGTTCCCTCAGATCCATGGATGAAACACACACACACACACACACACACACACACACACTAGTTTACTTTTCAATCTGCCTTATTGGTTCAATTCCTGGGCTCTTCTAAGCCTTCCTCAGCTCTCTTGCAACCTTCTTTTCACTCTCAGCTCAGCACCCTAAATCTGCCCTCAACTTTAGTTGTTCAATTACCTTCTCCTTGTTCAGCAACCCAAAACTGTTCTCCACTTAGTTGCATTCTCCCGCCTGGGGAAGCAAGTGGCCTATGGCTGCTCTGCCCGTGATCTCACATGACTGATCACCTTTTTGGGGTGCAAGATAGCCAAGGAAGGCTTAGAAGAGCCCAACAATTGAGCCAATAAGACATCTTTATTGGTTGATCAAGAACCAATTGGGGAACGGGACCTTAGTATCAGAACCACCCGCTACATTCATATGTCCATACTGCCCTACCAATTACTTTTCTATTGAGACAACTATAAGCATAAAACCATGAAGCTAGTAGGATCAATTGACACCTTTGAGTTGCATTAACACAAACACATGTTACAGGCTCTGGGAAACTGGCTGGTCAAAAAAAAAAAAAAATGCCACCATGCCCATGGTAGGAGACCATGAGACTGGGAAAGAAGCAAAGGGTGTATTTGGTATGGTCATCAAGAAGAGGCAATGCGTTTCCCAAATAAAATGAGATGGAAGAAAAGAAAAAATAATAAATACAACCAAAATGTCTGCCACACTACAGCTACACCCTAGCACCTGCTTGGTCTATATTTAACCTAACTTTAGCCTAGGAAGGAGTGTGCAAGGTTGAGAAACATCAACATGTCTTTGTTCCCTCTTGCTTCCACAGGGTCAGGAGATGGGGAAAGCAAGCTGGAAAGAAGGGGGGAAAGGAGATATAGAAAGAGACAGAGATGGGGGAGAAAAGAACTAGCTTGCTTAGATGCTCAGTACATGCTCATACAGAAGTCTGTGCTGTCCTGTAAATGTAGGCATTCTCTTCACCAGCTGAGAATTCCAGTCTCATAATGGCCACTCAAGAAACGCTTATGGGATGAAGAGCTTGGAGCTCTCAAAGTGATGGAGATGACATCAGTCCTACCCTGGAGGGACTTACAATTGAAAACTTCTGACACTAACCCAGACAAAAATTGACAGGCTATCCAGATAATGCACCAAGAACTTCAAGCAATCAAATAAGTTTGTAGTCTGATTTCTTTAAAACATCACTTATGCTGTAATCACAGACTGCTCAATTCCCAGCCATCCTGTGAGTAACCTGAGTTCACAGACTATTAAAACAAAGTCACAATGCATTTTGAAAACAGCCTTCAGCAACATAAATATAAAGCCATTTTGAAGAGAGATGAGTAGAATGTTTTTATGGAACCATTAGAAGGCATTTGTGAGTGAATCGTGCATAAGAATTTCTTCTCAATTCTTTTGAAAGGTAAGTAAAATCTAAAATCGGCAGCTAAACTAGTCTCCACTTGGACACAGATTTAATTATTCTGGCTAGCTCAGAGGAGATCTAATGATTCTAATGGATTCTTAAACTGCCCTAAGTAGTTCTCCACACTCGGCTGTGTCCACATCCACAAAAGACTGAATTATCTCCGTATGGAGAAGAAGCTACACTGGGGTCAACAGGCAGTCTGACAACACTGCTTCTGGACAGTGCCCAGTCTCCCTCAGCAGCTGATGATAGTACCTGATCTTCCTGCCCATCCCTTCTGTTAACTCCCCGCAGTGTCTAACTCCTCCACTGCAGTCCCCGAAGGCCTGTGCATGGAAAGCTACTGCATTGTCTGAAAGCCTTCCAGTCAATTCTCCTGGGACTGCTCCCCAGTCAGCAACCCAGTGAAAAGAGGACAGAAATGAGCTTGCAAATGCAGTCTGAAGAGTTCTGACTAAATAGTTTGTTAAAGGTGATCTCAGGAGAGATATTTGTTCATGAGGCAGACACGAACATTTCCGATAAGGATCAACAGTGGGTCCATTTGAACTGTGCTCAGTGTTCAGCGTGTTTCTGTGCACTTACCTCAGTGTGTGCACTTTCTCATCTAAATAAATACCTGTGACTGTCTGTGCTGTAAGATGCTGCTGACACTCCTGCTGTTATCCTGGCCTGACAGCCAAAAGGACCAGTGCATTAGCACCCTTCCTTTGCACCCTGTATACAGGCAAAGACTTCCCAGCATAGCAGTTCGAAGTGTGTTTTTTCTCTGTACCTTTAACAGCACAATTTGAATGGAGTTCTGAAGCCCAGGCTTGGACTAAATCAGCCTCTCTCTGTTGGCTAAATCCTCAGGGAGAGTCTCCTGATTTTGTCTCCCAGTTTCCCAAACCTCTGCATATCTAGCCATTGGAAACCTTGAAGCCTCTGTATATTGAATCTTCTGCCTGGTACATTTGCAGATATGTCAGTCTCTGCACAAAACTTACAATTTCTGCCTTCCTCTGTCCCACCAGTCCAGGACCACAGAGCAGTGTTACAGCGAGCATTGTCTTTAAAGACAGAGTACCACATAGAGGCAGCACAAGCATCCTGCTTTTTTTACCAATCTGGCCTTCAGAAGGAAAATTCATCAACCTCTGAACCTCAGGTATCATGTAGAAAGAGTCCAAACAATACATTCAGGTTGAATGAGTGCCATAAAAATTAAAATTGGGGCTGAAGAGATGGTTCAGTCAAGAAAGTATGTGCTTGCCAAATAAATAGAAGGACCTAAGTTCAGATTTCCCAGCACCCATGTGAAACGGTAGGTTCCAGCAGCAGTATCCACCAGTAATCCCAGCACTAGGAAGGCAGACACAGTCCTGGGGCTTTCTGGACAGCTAGTTTAGCCCAAAGAAGGAGTTCTAGAGTCAGCAAGAGACCTGTTTCAAAAAGTAAGGTGGAGAAGTGATTGAGAAAGACATCTGATATCTGTCCTACACACACACACACACACACACACACACAGAGTCCTGGAAGAGACCTAGCTCACATTGAACATGCTCTAGGGTAGCCCTTTTTAATTATTCTAATAAAAATCAACCAGTTCTAGAAGCTGGAGTTAAAGCATTCTTATCTGAAAGAAAATTCTCCGAGAAATTCTAGGTTTACATGGAGAAGCAGAGTTAAGAACAACTGCATAGGGAAATGAATGGGGGGGGGGGGAACGGGTGGCAGATTGCTTAAGACGCAGAAGTAGTAGTTATGCAAGCAAACAACAGAGACTCTGGAGGGAGCTTGAACCCACACTTATTCTGTTCACCCAGCATTTCAGAAGCAGCCTGGTCTTTTCATGGCCTCTGGGCTTTGTCCCTGCCTCTGCACACCCACGGACAGTGTGCTGGCTGGCAACAGATTTACAACAGTGTGCTGCTGTCTGTCGGAAATCTTTGACTGGGGCAAGCTGGAATATGACCTCTTTCTCCTTCAAGTTTATCATCAATCAATGGTGCTCTGCCAACTCTCTCAAGAGGATCCTAATCTCTTTTGCCCTTACGCTTCAAGAAAAGATTAGGCAGCAATCAAGAGCTTCTGACCGGTAAGTTCACAAGGACTTTTCACACAAGGGCAAGCACCCAGTAGGCTCCCAGAAAGCATCCCACTCAAGAAAGAGTAAATAGGTGATTGGATGCAGGTGCTTTTTGTCCCTGCGAAAGAAGACAACTTCCTGTACATCATCAAGGATATTTGTGCCCTAGAATCTCTCTTTACTTTCTCCTGTGTTTGAACATAACTCTGTAAGATAATATTGGGATTCATGCAGCCCCACTTCAGTCCATTGATAGTAAGTCAGGATCATACCTAAATGAGTGGCTGAGCCTGAGTAAATGTCAGGGCAGTCACTTTTCAAACGAAGCTGTGGGCTTCGTGGCTTGTTTGCCCTTCTGTACCTGTTCTTGATCACCTCTGGGAGTGGCCACCAAACGGAGCTCACGGCCACTGCCCCACATTTCATTGTTTCCCATGTGCCTTTATGGAATCACTCTTGATCTCAGTCATAAAATTGGAAAGCCGCACAACTGACAAGATGATCCCCCAAGGCAGAAATACGGGGTAGATTGAAACCGACAGTTAATTTGTAGCAGTAAAAAATAATGATATCATCATAAAACAAGCTTAAGATTAGATGAGGCTCAAACGCTGTGCGCCCACAGGATATATAGATGGGTATTGTCGAGCTTAAATAACAAAGCAAAACAAAACTGAACCTCCCGGCTTCACCAGGCGCACCCCGTGTCCTCTTTTTTATGGTACACTACCGCCATCTGCTGGCTGGAGCCAATAAAAGTCTAGCAATCTCCTAAATCCTGGAATATTCCACTCTGCAGAGCCTGCTGTTAATTGTTATACACACGGAAACATATTTTTAACCTCGCAGTATCAGTGAAATGGTACAAATAAATCAGAGCTCCCTAGAGCACCAAACAAATGGAAGAACCTAAGAGGCTAACGATTGCCCAAAGCCCCCCACCCTGATCCGCCTGCCTCCAAGCTGCCCTTGCGGAGTGAGTACATCCCTAGCACATTGCCTTGTTAGCCCTGAGCTCCCTACACGCATTCGGCTTCCGCCTTCCTCCTCTCCAGCTGCCTTCTCTCCCAGGCATCCTACAACTGCACTTCAGTGCTAGGCAAAGCAGCAGCTCTCAGCTAAAAACAGCCTCCTCCTGCAGATCTTAGGGAGCAAAACCACTGACACTTGTCTTGTTCGGGGAAAGCAAAGCCCCAGTTGCATTAAGTGAGAAAAGAAACCTTAGGCTTTCAGAACCCTCCGAACAGCATTTTGCATGATTTCCTCGGGGCTTACCTTACAGTATGTCTGGATGCTCTAACGTGGCAACAAGTGTTCTTAAGAAGCAGAAAGGATAGAGGTTTTATAAGGAAATAAAATCGAGCCACTATAAAACCCTCATTTTATAGCGTGTGCTCAATCTTACCATTTTAGATTTTCTGTTACTGTCACCATAGGCCTCAGGATGCCAAACTCTCTGGGAATAAAGGAGACCTTAACACATCTTCCTTCTTCACCATGATTTGTGGATTTTTAAAAAATTGCCTACAATTTAATTTTCTCCCAGTTAGCACGTAGCAGTTGGGTAATAGAACATTTTATAAAAGGCTTTCGCATTTTTACCTATTTTAGAAAGCTTTTTATGACACTCACACTGCCATGCCCATCATTAGACAACAATTGCCATTAAGCAAAATGTCTAGGTTTTGTCTGGTAGCCATGTTCCTCTGGGAGAGTGTCGCCCAGTATGGCAGAGACAAGCTGCATGCTGCAGATCTCTACAACCTGTGACAGTCATGAGTCCAGATAAACTGATGGTCCCCACGGACAGGATCAATCTCACAGCTCCTAACTCACTGTCCTAAGCATTCTGAAATGGACAGAGAGCTCTGTGTCCACCCACCACCGCTGCCCACCACCCTCTCCAGACCACAACCTCATATGTTTATGGTAAACACTGGATAATGGGGTCTTGAGTACAATTTCCAAGTACATATGTTAATATACTAATGCATTTACAATCACTTTCTGCGTGGTTTTGACACTCAATGTCATCACAAAAAGAGACAACATGAAATCACAGTAAAATCAAATATGAATTATCTGTGTTACCAAACAGCAAAGGGTTTCAGCAAAAATAATACCATTTTGATCCTTGGACAAGAAAGCTTTGCTATGTACTATGTACATGGGCGCAGTTCGGATCAGCCCTTTCAGAGAAATCATTTTAAAATGCTCTGTAATGTGTGCACTCCAGCACTAGGCTAATGAACACCACAGTCAGCAGCTGATCTTGTCTCCTCTATGAAAAGCTTTCCCACATTTAAGCACGGCTTCCCCAAACTTGCCATTGTCCTTAACCCTGGAACCTGCAAGTGACCTTCCATGATACAAAGGACTTCATAGATGAGTCTAGGTTAAAAGCTTGAGATTGAATGATTTATTGTGACCTTTCTGGATGAGACTAGAGTAATCACAATAGTCCTCATAAGAGCAAAGCAGATACTGCAGAACCCTAAAAGGTGATCGGACAACAGAGGTTGAAAAGATGCCTGAAAATAAAGGAAGTGTCGAAAGCCAAAGAATGTAGACAGCCTCTAGAGCAGCAGTTCTCAACCTGTGGGGCCTGACCCCTTGGCTAACCTCTATCTCCAAAAATATTTACATTAAGATTCATAACCATTCTGAAGTAGTAATGAAAATAATTTTGTGGCTGGGGGTCACCACAACATGAGGAACTGTATTAAAGGGTCACAGCATTAGGAAGGTTAAGAACCACTGCCCTAGAAGCTAAAGGCGGAAGCAGACTACTTACAGTGTCTCCCAAAGGGCAGTGGCTCTGGCTACACCATGATTTTAGGCCTCCTCTTCTTCAAAATGAAAGATAAATTGGTGTTGTTTTAAGCTACTAATATATAATATTTTATTAATGTAGCAATAATATATGGCTACACCAGATATCAAGACACAGTGAATCAGAGTCTTGTCAATTTAGAATTAGTAAAGAATCCAAAAGCTTTTACTTGAGAATCGGAATTTCTTAAGTTTTGTTTTGTTTAGATTTTAAACTAATGTCATTGTTTTTGGGGGTGATGTTTTAAAATGTCAAGATAATGATGTCATGGATCATCAGGAGACACGTTACTTCGGTTACACTATGGCCTTACAGCCCAGGTTTGTGTTTATAGTGGCAGTAGTGCCAAAGGCGGTCTGAGACGTCTAAGAACGAAGAGGTCCAAGCTCCTCAACATCAGCCTGAACCGTGGTAGCACTTTAGTAAACTGCAGTTAATGTCACACCAGCACTGATGGAAGCTGCCATCTTTGTATCTAGTATGAATAAATTTAGTGGGACAGAGTTTTATTCAAGGTTGCATCTAAAGTGTATTCTGAAGTACAATTTCTGATTGACCCAGGAAGTAATGGACTGTTCCTTTGATAAAAATTTGTTATTAGAAGATATGATAACAATGACACAATGGTTGTTTCCTTAGGTCAAAATCAAGTGATCTTTGTCAAGAAAAATGTACAGCAAATACATTTGGTCTGCTACCAAACTTCTGCCACCATTCCATGCGCCTGTCAGAATGTTAATTATGCTGAGTTTACATCTGAATTTAAAACATGCAGGTTTGGCTTTGAATTTATCTTATTATTCTGTTTCTACACAATGTTCTACGTGAGAGCATAATAAAATAAAATATGAGCCCTGTAAAACGCATAGGAATTTGTTTCTCTTTTTGGAAAGGGTCTGTGTATTTTTTCATGTCTTAAAATGTGGACTCATTT
The DNA here is from genome assembly GCA_019843965.1 of Rhynchomys soricoides. Lineage (NCBI taxonomy): Eukaryota > Metazoa > Chordata > Mammalia > Rodentia > Muridae > Rhynchomys > Rhynchomys soricoides. The sequence continues at coordinate 3,466,503 of JADRCH010000143.1, read as the reverse complement.
AATAGACCTTCTTTCTCATGCAGTAGCATACCATTACAAATAATGTTTTAGGAGCTGGGAGTTGGCTCAATGGGTAAGAGTACTGAATGTGTTCTGCAAACAGGAGAGCCTAAGTTCAAATTCCCAGCATTCGTGCAAAAGCATAGGTGTAGGTGCTCATAACTGCAGCAGTGGGTGTTGGAGATAGGTGGACCCTGGAAGCTCCCTAGCCAAACAGCAAACCATGTTTAATGGCAAACCCAGTCTCAGGGAAGTAAGGCAGAAAGTTACAGAAAAGATAGCCAAAGTCCTCCCCCAGTCATGACATGTACAAATGCACACTCATGTGCAAACACACACACACACACACACACAAGGTGTAACCTAGGAAAACATGTAATGAAATGGTGAGATGATAGTGTGTGGACGAAAGCTGAAGGTAATTGCAAATTGTTACAGAGAGACGCTAACAATGAAAAAGAATTGAAATACACACAACTAAATGTTAATACAATGCTACACTGTTTTTCTTATACCTTTTGACATTTCAAAAGCTCTCACAATGAATATTAACTCTATAGTGAGAAAATAGACCTATGAGTAATAAATATGAGGTCAAAACGCTGTTTTCTCTTGGTACGAATTCCAGAATAACAAGTTTACTTCTTCGGCTCTGAAAAACAACCTTTATGAAAAAGCTAGGACATGGTGCAGTAAGAGAGTCATTGAGAACAACTGGTGGGATCCATCATGTGTCCCCAGAACAACTGTAGGACAGCTACAATGTGTTCATGTTCATACGTGTATGTGTGCATAGAACTTCCAGGAACCTGTTTCCTTAATATTTGAAGTGTTTAGTTACTGCTAAGTCATTTTTTTTATTGGATATTTTCTTTATTTACATTTCAAATGTTTTCCCCTTTCCAGGCAGCCCCTTCAGAAACCCCCTATCCCATCCCCCATCTCCCTGCCTCTATGAGGGTAAGTCATTTTTTCTAGTGAGAGGTTAGAAGACACCTTTCCTTCCTGGGCTGCCACATTATCTCATATTTCTCACAGCTAATGTTTTAGATCCATGATCTAAAAAACAAAAACACTTAAATTTAAATATCTGGATCAAGAGCCAGAGAGATGGCTCGGTGGTTAAGAGCACTTACTGTTGGAGAGGACCTGATCTCCGTTCCCAGTGTCCAAATGTTGCTTCACAGCCATCTGACACTCTAATTCTGGGCTCTCCAGTGCCCACTTCTGACTTCTATCACACACATGTGTGGTGCACATACATACACTCAGACAAAACACTCATAAACATAAAATAAATGTCTTAGTCAGAGTTTCTATTCCTAAACAAACATCATTTGTTTCATCATTGTTTGTTTCATTCCTAAACAAACAAAGAAAGAAGCAAGTTGGGGAGGAAAGGGTTTATTCAGCTCACACTTCCAATTGCTGTTCATCACCAAAGGAAGTCAAGACTGGGACTCAAGCAGGGCAGGAAGCAGGAGCTGATGCAGAGGCCATGGAGGGATGTTTCTTACTGGCTTGCCTGCTCCTCCTGGCTTGCTCAGCCTGCTTTCTTATAGAGCCCAGGACTACCAGCCCAAGGATCATACCACCCACAAGGGTCCCTCCCCCCTTGATCACTAATTGAGAAAATGCCTTACCACTGGATCTCATGGAGGCATTTTCTCAACTGAAACTCCTTTCTCTGTGATAACTCCAGCTTGTGTCAAGTTGACATAAAATCAGCCAGTACAATAAATAAATCTAAAATGCATTTATGTCCTAGATTCTTTCTCAAATTTTTAAGTTGAGATCTCAAATTTTTATTTTAACTTCCAATTATTGTAAATAATGTGTTGGCCAACATCTTTTATGCTAGGACATACTTTAAAATGCCAAGTTCTCAGAGCTGGGGGGGGGTGCATTCATTAAATTTATAGAAATATATATATATATATATATATATATATATATATATATATATGAAATAAGCTTATCTTCACTATCAAACCAATAACCAAATCAGACTTATTTTCTCACAGAGAATCTCTGGGTCCTTTACCCAGAGGTTTACTTTAAATAAACAAGTTAAATATCATCACATATCTCCTTACCTATAAATCCAAATTCACTCTTAGACTGAGAGGAAGAAACATGAGTTTATTGCTGACACAGTATGAAACGAGTTCATATGCTTCTGCAAATCTACCAAGGCTTTCCCTGCCCTAGTTTTTCAGAAGTAAGTTCCCCTGGAATTCCAGTGTAAGGTAAAGAGGGGAAAGGGAGTAGGAGTAGGACTTTCTTACAAAGACTTGAATGTTTGTGAAAAGGACATAGCCCCGTAGCCAATCTCCGGCAGAATAGTTCATGGAAAGCATACACAGAGTGTGTGTTCATTCATGCCCCTGCTTCAGCACACCAGACACTGGGTTGTCTATAAAACTCAGATACAGTCATCATGTTTCTCAAGGCTGAGAAGTTCAAGGACAAGGCTACACCATGGTTATCTGGAGGTTGTATCTCTCAGAAGGGAGACGTATTGTATCCTCTCTGTGCCAAAGATATGTAGGGCAAGCACAGCCACTGTTATGAGCACTTTAATTCATTGATGAGAAAGAAGATCTTGTGGCCTCATCACTGGTATGGCACCAACTGTTAACACCCAGGCCACATGCAGCTGTCCTAGAGAGAAGCACTAACACTAACACTATTCAGTGTGGTACTGAGGATGAAGCACTCAGTTCCTGTAAGGCTGTCAATGGCACTGCTGCTTTAAATCTAACAAGATAAAGAAAAACATCCAAACAAAGGTAGACATGGGCAAAATCAGGGCACAAGTCTTGATAACAGAACCCAGACTATAAAACACTCAGGAACATAGAGGATCCTTTAATGAGTTTGAAATATTTTCTCAGACAAGATCATTTTTTTGAGGACAGATAATTTAGACAAGATAATCATAATCATGCAATCTGATGATTTTCCTTGATAAGATGCCACTGAATTGTCCTTATTTCAGTGATTTGAAAAAAAAATACTCCCAGATTTAGGTAATTATGGTTTTGGAAGATGTACTGGCTAGTTTTATGTGTCAACTTGACACAAGCTGGAGTTATCACAGAGAAAGGAGTTTCAGTTGAGAAAATGCCTCCATGAGATCCAGCGGTAAGGCATTTTCTCAATTAGTGATCAAGAGTGGAAGGGCCCATTTTGGGTGGTGCCATCTGTGGGCTGGTAGTCTTGGGCTCTATAAGAAAGCAGGCTGAACAAGCCAGGAGAAGCAAGCAAGCCAGTAAGAAGCATCCCTCCATGGCCTCTGCATTAGCTTCTGCTTCCTGACCTGCTTGAGTCCCAGTCCTGACTTTCTTTGGTGATGAACAGCAATTGGAAGTGTAAAGCCAAATAAACCCTTTCCTCCCCAACTTGCTTCTTGGTCATGATGTTTGTTCAAGAATAGAAGCCCTGACTAAGACAGAAGACATATTAAATTATTCAGTTATGAAATCCTCTTCTACTTCCCCATCTCCATCTGAGCTGGCTGGTTCTGGGTCAACTTGACCCAAGCTAAAATGACTGGAGACGAGGGAGCCTCGGTTAAGAAAATGCCTCCATAAGACTGGCCTGTAGGCCAGCCCATAAGACAGTTTCTTAATTAGTGACTGATGTGGAAGAGCCAAGCCCATTGTGGGTGGAGCTACCCTGGAAGGTGGGTCTGGATTCTATAAGAAAGCCTTGAGGAACAAGCCAGTAAACAGCACCCCTCCATGGCCTCTGCATCTGCTCCTGCCTTCAGGTTCCTGCCTTTTTTGAGTTCCTGCCTGGACTTTCTTCAATGGTGGACTATGATGTCGAAATGTAACCCTTCCCTCTCCAACTTTCATTTGATCATGGTGTTTCATCACAGAAATAGTAACCTAAGACATCATCATTAGACTCCCATCACATATGTAAAATCATTCACTAGATTGTAGACTAGAGACTAATAAATATTGTAATTACATTAAGTTTAATGGTAAAAAAATGGCTCATTGTCTAGGCAGACACTGTGCTGAACTGTAAGAAATTTGTTATTAAATCAGTCCTTCATGCTCATTAAATATGAAAAGGGCTGGATGTGGATGAACTGGAAAATAGTGTACTGGCATTTCATTTAATGTGCTTGAACTGTACTGTTGTAACTACTCTCATTGAGTAAATCTGTCCAATAGACTCACAAAAATTAAAAATTAAAAATAAATCAACCTACCATGCCATCATATTTTCTACATGGAAGCTGAGCATCTCTTGCCTTCTCAAAGTCCCCAGTAACCCAGCTAGAACTAAGAGGGTATCATGTCTTGGCACCTAGCTTTCCTGAATATACTCATTTTGACCACTATTCTGGATTCTAGCCATGAAAGTTCTTCTTCGTCCCAGCCCCAGTCCCAGGCAACATTTCTTCCCCACCATTCCCCTAATAAACCCCACCCTCCCCATCAGATCACCAACCGGTTTAAGAAGCCTGGGTCTGTGCTCTTGGAAAGCCTTTTACTGCTCAGTTCATAGTAAGATCATTTCTTCCATTTTTCATTTGATTGGTGTCTCTCTTTCACAAGCGTGGATGCAGTGTAAAGGGCAGCACACTCTCTAAGAGCTTTCTGTCACCACTGTACCCTTCCATGTCTTGAGCCTGGGAGAAGCTGAGTAATTCCATTAAGATACAATGTGAGTGTTCTAACTCTCCTTTAGAAACATCAGACCTGGACCAGCAGCCAGAATGTCCATGGAAGAACAATTCTCTGAGCGTAGACTGCAGCCCTAAGCCCTGCCCTGGAGGTGCAGGGAACCTGTGAGGTAGGTGATGTCCCAAGGGACTTTTTTGAACAGTTCTTTAGTTAACAGGGTGCCTACTAGATTGAAACCCAGCATCACACTTCCCCCTACTGTCAACACTGCAACTGCTCTTTCCTGGTTTACAGAGAGCTTTGCTCTGGTTTCTCCCCACTGGCCCTGAGCTTCATCTGTTTTCCTCACTCCAGAACCTAACTGCCATCCATTAGGAACTCAATAGATATTTATTGAATAAATCAACCTTTTACCTAGGCCTCCTCTCCATAGCACAAATGCCCTGAAACTTCCTAGCAGAAGAAATGCTTGGCACCTGTGCACCACTTGACATCTTTCCACATTAATCTCACTCCCCTTTCTTAATCACCATTTATCTTTCCTCCCTGACTCATTACGTTCCACATACAAACTGCCATGTCCCTCTGAGAGGTTGACAGGAACATAATTTAAACTGACCAAAGGAACACTGCTTTCCTCATAACCCAAAAGACCCACAAAGATGAAAGAAAGGAAGAAAGGAAGAAAGGAAGAAAGAAACAAAGAAAGTTCTGCTGCTTTTCAAATAAATATGCCTTTGAAAGATTTGATTTTCTCAATCCAAGTCTCTAATTATCTAAACATTCCACAAGTACAAAATACCATATTTACATATGCAAAGTAAAGATGAGGACTTAGAATGCCTAATTGATCCACACACAGAATGTTGAGACAAGTACGAATTCAGACATTATATTTTCGCAGATTCACATCTCCCACGTGGCCTGACGGTACATTCTTTACACAGCATTCTGGACCTCGAAATCTTATCTGCAAACAATTGCTATTTTAAGGACTTAAGATTTTAAGGCAAATATTTGGCATATGTTTGCAAATCGAGGTTCTAGAAGCAGGGTTATTAATTTACAGGCCTCCTCTGGAAATGGGGTCTTTGATTGGTAAACATTTTGTTCTAATTCCCAGGTAAGGAAGAGGGAGGGGCTACGCTGACATCTTAACAGCTTTCTCCTCCTAGGTAAACTCGTTTAGAATGGAAGTGATTATTTGGAAATCCATTTCATTCTAAGCAAATGTCCTCACCCAGGGAAAATAAAACAGAGCTACTGCTGGCTAACTCCTAAGCAATTGTTGCCGGTTTATCCTGCATTCTTCCTTATTATCCCCAATAGTTTAAATAAATATCTGTAATGGTCTCCATCTCCCTGATTGTACCGTATAAAACTTACTCCAGGCAGAAAATGTATCCTAATGAAATAATAGCCTTTCTTCGATGTTTCTAGGTCAACACTTAATGCTGTCTTTTTCTAATTTTATTCCAGTTCACAGCAGAGTAAAGATAAGCTCTGCCCCAGAATGACACATCGCCTACTCGGCTGTCTTGCTGTTTAATGGTGAGCATCATTCCTACGGGAATGTCTCCCATGAGGTCACCTCTCAGTCCATAAAGTCCCCTAAGAAACATCGCAGCCTGTCCAGATCCACCGTCTCCTGGAATGGTAAATTAAATGATCTGGAAACTCAGTTAAAGAGATAATGAACTCGTCACCAAGAACTTTTAAATAAATGAAAAAATTAAAATACAATAATTAACGCTAGGCTTGGACCTTTGAGTTTCTTTCTTTTCCCCAGCTCTACTTTTTTCTACATATCCGACAGCCATGGCTCCTTCATCTCACTAAGGTTGACTTAGAATTGTAAAACTTCCTGTCTACTGATTACCTAGGGAGCCCTAGAAGGAGCTAATTGAAATACTTCACTCATTCTTTGTTTTCTCTCAACTAGCTGCATTATTTTATTCTTTCCCTAAGATCTAGCTTCTGAGCATACAATGTTCAAGACATCCCAGAGTTGCACAGCACACCCAGATGTAGGCAATCTTCAATATGGATATCAGAAGGAGAAAGGATGGAGGTATTACTGTCTGATATGCACAATCCAGGACAAACCTTCTCAGGCACTTGTCATATGACAGCTTTGTCAGACATCTCTCTATAAAATGGTCTGGGCAGAATCACTGTTAAAACCCTTTGTGAAAATAGGAAGAAAAAAAAAGAGATTCATTAGGAACCACAGAATCTGCATGGTAAAGTAAGATTTGTAGGGGAATCGCCTGACGCGGAGCCAGAGGGATCAGATTTAAAAGCTGTAGGAGAGAAAGCATCCAGCAATGTAGGTGGAAAGGGAATGCAGCCCTCTGGGCATGGGCGTGCCCAGAAGGTAACTGGTCAACAAAGATAAAATACAGATTTAGAAGGTGTTAAGCCAGGAATACTGGAGAGGAGTGTGTGCTAGCCTCGGGGAGGTTTGGAAGTCCCTAGCCAATGAGCTAGTTAAGGCATATCAGAATTAGCTGGTGCAAGTGTGTGCGTGCATGTGTCTTTCATTCGTGAATCCAGAGAGCTCCTGGGCTGGTGTGACACACACACAACCCACCTGGAGCACAAAGCAGTTTAATTCACCGCTACAGGTTACAATGCATTTCAACTCATTGTAAGTAAGATGCTTAAAATTATATGTTTTATGCTAACATTTATTTTAAATTCTCCCTTACAAGGGAGACAAGGCAAACCCTCGACACCAAATGAAGCAACAAGGTCCAGGCTCAGAATATGCTAAAGACTGTGCTGTGTACCCTCTGAGACCATATTTCAAGATGTTTAGTGTCATGAATGAGTCACTGTCCAAGACTACTCTAACCGCATTTGAAAGAGATTGTTTTTCTCTAACAAGCTCTGCTAAATTCTGGGCCTCAGCCAGGTACCTTATTCTTGAGGTTAATGAGATCAGGCTGCAGTATTCTCTACTTGGATCTACAGACGCTCCCCTGTATCTTCAGAACTTATGGCCGTCTTCCTTTTGTATTATATCACAGTAAGTAACCTACCGAGTTAGGAAAAAGGGAGGAAGAATTTATTTTTTTCTCAGTCGTTGCGAATGGGTTTAGTAAGTGCTAAAAACACATCCTTGCAGTCAGAAATATGGTTCTATAATTTCTGTTCTGCTCTGCATTAAATTCTTTTACCCTAAAAACCCCTTTCACACAGTAGTTCTCTCTGAGAGTCTGTATTGTATGCCCAAAGATCCTACTGATTATCACTTAATAAAAGCATTCTAAAAAGCCAATAATAAAAGAATGACTAGGCAATTAGTTACCCACTGTAAGTTATGTTTGCAAACGACTATATATAATGCTAATTATAGAATTAAAAATCTGGATGTAAAGAGATAAGACTCAGGGGTTAGGAGTGACTGCTGCTTTTCTAGAGGACCAGAGTTCAGTTCTTAGCACACACGTGATAACTCATAACTACCTGCTGCTCCAACTCTAAGGAATTTGGTGTCCAGCTCCCAGTCTCCCACCATGGATACCCATGTGCGTACACACATACATACATGCAGATACAGATACACATACAGTAAAACAAATCCTTAAAAAGATGTGTGTACTCTAGCCTTCTAAAACGCCGTCAAAATAATTACCACGAATTTAGTGGCTTAAGTAATGGAAATGTACTATTTCATGGTGCTGGGGTAAAAATGAGGTGCAACTCTCAGAGCTAAAATGAAGATAACAGCGTAATTGTATTCTACCAAGTGCTCTAGGACCCAGCTGCTTAAACTGTGGGTCACAAGCCCACATGGCATACCTGAATGTAGGAGAAGTGAAAATATTAGCAAGGTATAAAATTACTGAGCATGCAATAACCTAAAGACTTCTCAAAGTCAAATTCAGAAAGATTCGGTTGGTAAAATGCTTGCATAGTATGTATGAATCTGTCTTAGTTAGGTTTTTTTTTTTTTTCTTTTTTCTGTGAAGAGACACCATGACCACAGCAACTCTTATAAAGGAAAACATTTAACTGGGGCCAGCTTACAGCTTCAGAGGTTTCGGCCATTATCATCTTGGTGGGAAGCATGGAAGTGTGCAGGCAGTGTGCAGGCAGACATGGTGCTGGAGAAAGAGCTGAGAGTTCAGCATCTTGATCGAAAGGCAGCAGAAGCAGACCGTGTCTTCTACACTAAGTGTAGCTTGGACATATATGAGACCTCAAAGCCTGCCTCCACAGTGACACACTTCCGCCAACAAGGCCACACCTCCAAATAGTGCCACTTCCTATGGTCCGTACTTGTTCAAACCACCACAGAAGCCTTGGGTTCAATCTCCAAAGCCACATAAACTAGGTATGGTGGTACACATCTATATCCCCAACAGCTGATAGATGGAATCAAAAAGATCAGGAGTTCACAGGGTAAATTCAAGGTCAGCCTGGGCTACTTCTCAAAAAAAAAAAAAAAAGTCTAATGCATAGACAGTACTCACTCGTGTTACCCTATGCAACTGCCGACTTATTTCTGAGAATGTAACATGCATATTTTAGACGTTGTGGTTTGATCTAGTCAAAAGCCTATGGCTAGATAGATCATAGGCCTTAGGGAAGAACCCCTTCTGGTGTTCCACTAAATGAACATATAGTTAGCCTGCCTCCTAAACACTAGTGCACATAGACTAGTGTTGCCTCAGCCTTAGTCAGAAAAGCTCTTCTTCAGTAGATGACTGTCCTACTAAGTGAGACAGTCATTGACTAACACTACTCCTAACTAAAAAAAACTTAATAATGAGGTCTAGAGAGGTGGCTCAGTGGGTAAGGAGGCTTGCTACTCCTGGAGAAGCCCTGAGTTCAGTTCACAGCACCAGCATCACTCCGGTTTCATAACAATGGGAAGCGTCTGGCCTCTGTGGGCACACATGCTCACATTTACATACCTGCAACTTAAAATGAAAAGCAAATACACGAGTGTCGTCTTCATTGAACTCAGACTTATGTGCCAACTTGTGTCATGTCTTATCTCCCCAATTAAAAATGAAATATTTTAGCAGCAACTATGAGTCAGATTTTAAATCATCAAATGAGGCAGCGCCTTGGAGGTCCGTGGATCTGTGTCTTGCTTCAACAGTGTTTGGACGGAACAGACCCGGGGACCCCCACTTTATTACCTTCCAGCTGCCTTACAAGTCTCTTCAGTCGCAGCCTCCGGGACTATCTCCTCGCTGCCTTCAGCTCCTAGGACCAGCCAGCACAATCTTCGCTGTTAGCCCCATACTTCGGATGAGCCATGACCTCTCAGATTCGTCAGAATTATTCCACCGAAGTGGAAGCTGCGGTGAACCCCCTGGTCAACTTGTACCTGCGGGCCTCCTACACCTACCTCTTGCTGGGCTTCTTTTTTGATTGGGATGACATGGCTTTGGAGGGCATAGGCCACTTCTGCGAATTGGCCGAGAGTGTCAGCTCAAGTTGCAGAATGATCTGGGGCAGTGTACTCTTCCAGGATGTGCAGAAGCCATCTCTAGATGAATGGAGTAAAACCCAAGAGGCCATGGAAGCTGCCTTGGCCCTGGAGAAGAACCTGAACCAGGTCCTCTTAGATCTGCATGCCCTGGGTTCTGACCGCATAGACCCTCACCTCTGTGACTTCTTGGAAAGCCACTTCCTGGATAAGAAGATGAAGCACATCAAGAAGATGGGCAACCACCTGATCAACATCCATAGGATGACGGGGCCACAACCAGTGCAGACTGGCGTGCCCCAGACATCTCTGGGCGAGTATCTCTTTGAGTGCCTCACTCTCAAGCACTAGGAAGCCTCTATGCCTTTCAAGGGGCTCCCTCCTCTGCTCTGCACCAGCCCGCCTCAGAACCTCCACCTGAATGAACTTCTCAAGCCACTAGGCAGCTTTGTTACCACCCTGGAGCCTCTCCCAAGTCTTGGACCAAGTAAAAATAAAGCTTTTGAAACAGGAAAAAAAAATCATCAAATGATTTTAAGATGTTTAAAAGAGTAATCATCACCCTTTTACAAGTACAAAATGAAGACATGTCAAAGATTTTACTCAGCTCAATGCTTAAAGCTTTTGCCACACGCTCAAAGGGAAGGTGGCATACCAAAGATATAATCGATATATCATTCTACCCGGGAAATTTAATTTACATTTCCATGAACAGAAATTATTATTTACATTATGAGATTTCTATAACCCAGAGAATTATAATACAGGGACAACAAAATTCAAAAGACTGGAATCTTCCCCCCTAACTCCCCATAACATACGGAGTTGGCACTCACTGTACACTTGGGGATTGAATGATTGGAAGATTGCATGACGGAAACAGCAAATTTCCATGTAGCAAACTCCACACTCATAATGGTCTTGGGTAAGAATCCCCAGTGGATTCCACGGCCAAAGTATTTTCTTTCCTGCCAAATACTTACTAGAGTAGAGAGCCTCCAGAGTGATTAGACTTAATGCTGCCAACAATGGGGCAAATTAAATTCTCTGCATGCCTCTCAACAGGACAGGAAGGGCCTTGTTTCGGCAGTGCATGCCAAAATGTATACTAAGTTAGTATCTGACCTAACATTAGGAATGCCTGCTGAGGGCTTCACCAGAGAACAACTGGTCAGTGTGTTTCAAAGATGTCTCCACCATGGAAGATAAATGGCAGCTGAGGAACTGTCTCAGAGTGAAGAAAACCAGGGCACTAGGTTGTTGGAAACAGTGTCTTCCCCAAAAGCCATCAGTGGGATGGTGACTACAGCTGAGCAGTGTGTTGATATTGGTCAGTGCCTCTGCTATCTATGCCTATCTCAGGGCTTCTTATTCTGTAATTATGGACTGTCCACATCTGAGGAGCTCAGTGAAGGGCATATGGGAAATTGTTGAACTCTATTTGCAGCTCTCTATATGTAGGAAATCACTTCAAAACGAAAAGTTAAAAATAATTTTTAGAGCAGGAAGAGAGGAGGGACTCTGGCATCACCACACTAATTGTGTTTATCTTCTACCTGATGCTCCTACTTCCTTGCTGCTTTCCCTGGCAAAACTTAAGCTATGAGATGGGTGACATGTTGACCTCTGGGGTTACAGAGTTACAATTAAAAAGGAGAGAGAGCAAGGGCCTGAATTCAACATTGGGATTGCAAAAAGTAGCCTCTACCAGCATTCTGATCCCGATTATACATTTGATTCCAAATCTAGACTTCAAGTATTCCCAGGTTAAAATAAGCAGTATTATTATTTCAAAAACATCATGTTTTTCTTGACATTTTTTTAATTTAGATTATAATTACATCATTTCTCTCTTCCCTTTCTTCTCTCTCCCATGTGTGACTAACCCCTGCCCCAAATTTACAGCCTCCTCTTCTTTAACCATTTGTGCTATATATACACAAATAAATGTGTACAACAACCTACTAGGTTCCTTCAGTGTCCATTGATATATATCAGTACCAAATAACCAGCGGTGGAGGTTCATCCCTGATAATCAGTCAAGAGGTACATCCCTAATAACCAGCCAGGAGGTTCATCCCAGGAAAAGACTGAGCAACTGTTAATTGTAGCTTTCATCTAGGTATGGGGCTCCAAGAGATTTCCATCTACATTGTAATGTCAGCTGTCGTTGGAATTGTACAGGTCTTGTTAAGCAGCCATGTTGTTGAGGGTTCATGGATGTAGTATTTCTAGAGTCCATTAGCTGGATATGCTGATGCTGGAGTGAAATTCCACACTCCCGGGAGGAGGACAAAGCCAAGGCTTCCCTGGACAACTCGGTGATATTCTAAATTTTAAACAAATAAAAAGGCTGGTGATATATCTCTGTGGTAGGGTTGCCTAGCACAGATGAAGCCCTATATTTAATGTCCATAATCGAATCAAAAAAAGTAAAAGAAAAAAAGTAAAAGAATGTGGCACTTTCTTTGAAGAACAAGAAATTTTGATTAGCTTAAGAACTCTTGGCAGACTAATGATTTGTTTCAGTGTGGAAAGACACTTGCCACAACATCTGAAGACTTGGGTTTGATCCCAGGATCCTCCCAGTGGATGGTGAGAACTGACTCTCCAGAGTTGTCCTCTTATCTCTGGATCAGACACCTCAGCACACCCCATCCCCGCATATAAGTAAGTAGTAAGAACTTTTCTAAAAAGTCTCTTGGTCTTAGATCATCATATTTTCCAGATGGATAGAGAGATAGAAATTGAGCACAATTAGAACTGTAACTAAAGCCATCAAATATGAACACTAGAAGGAAATTTTGAAGTCCTTGAGGGAGTGGAGCAATGACTCATCAGTTAAGAACAAGTGTTGCTCTTGTGGAAGACAGCACTTCCAATCCCAGCACCCATATGGTGGCACACAAACATCTGTAACTCCAGTTCCGGAAGATGGATGCCCCCTTCTGGTTTCCCCACAGACAGCATTATATGGTGTGTGTACATACATACATACATACATACATACATACATACATACAAGCAAGCAGAACATTGATACACTTAAAAAGAAAAAATTTGAAAAAGTAAAGCAAAAATTGAAGGATTCCGGTTATTACTCAGCAACTTTTAAAGAATCATTTGACTTTTCAAAACTTACATATGGATAATTGCTGTCAGTGCAAAACAAACAAATCAAACAAGATGTTAGCAATAAAAATGCAAACAAACTGAAGTGCAAAATGGTCCAGCCACACTAATAAAAGACTCCATCACTGTTTGGAGTTGTGTTTTCAACCAAAACAGTTTTGTGATCTGAAAGAACATTTTCGTTGAAAATCAGCAGAGTGTCGCCCGGACTCTCAGCCGACATCACAGCACCCACTTAGGCCATATCCACCACGAACGGTTGTAGCCTTTCTCCCCCTTACAATGTTCTCTCACTTATTAATCAGATCAGATGTATTTGCACGGTGCTGCGAACTGCTAAACTTAGAACAAGCTGCAGGTTGTCTTAGTGGCTCTGGACTCAAGCCCTTGAGCAGTGCATGGTGCCCACCTCCTGAGGAGCACTCCAAATGCACACTCAGTATTGTCCCATTTCCATAGCCTGGTAAGTTTAAGTGTGACATTTTATACTTTTGATTTTTGTCTGTTGCTTGACTTAAATTCTAGGTGAATCTTAAAACTTTAGATCCGGAGGAGGAAACTGCATGCTGTCTTTTGAAATGCGATCTGACATTTTGAGGCACTAAAGCCCTTGGCAAGGAGGCAGCCTCTCTTCATGCTCCTATAAAGGGCTTCCCATGTCACACTATAGACTGCAGTATCTGCAGCATTTGAACTTTCTGTCTTTCTATAATTTCCAGGTACACTTCATACTGAGTGAGGAAGGTAGCCCCTTGGTGGAGAGCATTTCTTGCCTATCCTTCACAGAGGATGTAGCAGCTGCCACATTAAACAGGAAACCCATGGGTCAAAATCCAAGCTGAGAGGGAAAGGTAACAAGTTGACCTGTGCCAGAGGTAATTTATGATTAAGTTAATGAATTTCTAATTAGGCTTATAAAGCCCTGAAGTATTTCCTGCAATGGTGCATCATGAAGGTTTTATTCAGAGACGCCTAGAGTTGTTTAGATCTGGGTCATGTAGCACGTTGCCACGTGGATCTACGTTGATATTTCCTCTCTGCTAGTGAAGCACTCTCTTAAAGGCAAAAAGACATGCAAAGCACTAAAAAGAAACAAACAAAACAAAACAGCAATTTGTTTAGACCTATTGTGATACTTGTTCAGGATCCCCTGGGTAATGTTTAATGTCTTCTGATTTGTAAAAACAGATTGCTATCTGTTTAAATGATACCAGATAAATTCCCCCAAATAATTTCTATTGTCCTATCTAAGGACCTTTTAAGAGTAGGTTTGTCTCATAATTTAAAACATTTCAGAATTAAAAATAGAATGTTATTAAAAGCAAGGGCCTCTATTTAATTAAGTGTGCCCACTCACCAGCACTGATCAGTGCTGTCTTAAAGCAAAAGCAAGGGGTGAGGAATATTAGCAAGTGGCCTCTGTGACTGGGAGTGAATCTTCATTAATTCCGAGGTGTACAGATCAGACTGCACCTGCACAGGAGGAATGGCGTATTAATAGAGGTAGCTGGAGCAATCTATTCTGAAGTACTCTAGCTGGGAAATGCATCTCCTGAGAGAGAAATGGAAAGTCCTGTGCTTGTGTGAAGAAATAAGACAGGAGTCAAAGATAAGTGCACATTCTGACTCCTTTCACACATTTAGACTTAATTAGCTTATTAAGATACAATCATATTCAAAAGGCAACAGCTTAGAAAATTCTTTGGGGTCTGGCATTCATAGTGGTATCCCTGCAATTCCTTGACTCAGTGGACCTTCATGCTGTGGTCTGTATAATTATGCAAACAGCTTATGCCTGACCCCAAGCCAGCCTGAAAGCATTGACACCTGCTCTCCCTGGCTGCTTGCTCTCCCCTGTAGGCCTACAGCCAGCTCCTTTCCATCGCATTCACATTGGGAACAGCTTCTGGGGTTATACACTCACTCTTATCTCCTGACTGCACGTTCAGTTTGGACATGACCCCATATAACTAAAAGAATGATTTTACTCTTTGCTCTCTTTTCTGCCAAAGGGCCTTTCAATCATGAAACACAAACTAACCTTGAACAGAAAAATATTTTGATAATGATACCTAGTAATGTGGATCTCTCAGGGAGCATTATTTCAGAAAGATTTATCTCCAATGGATTACTCCATTTTATTCTTTGAAATACTCTTAGAGGGAAGGACTGCCTGTATCCCCACTTTACAGATCAATAAGCCGAGGCCCAGAGTTTTCCAGGACAATCTAATGTCTGATGGGGCCTGATTTTAAAACAATGTCTCTCTGACATAAAAGACCTGTTCTTAACTTTCGTTCAGATTTCAAGACTCGCTACACCCATCTCTTTCTCTCAATTTTCTATGTATTTGAGACATTGACTTTAGCATAGGAAGTTATTACTGCAAACTCTGACACCTCCCAAATGCATGGTACTCAGCATCTCTGTGTCTTACTTATAGCAGGAGGAATGACCAGTGGTGAGAAGGAGTGCAGATGACAAATTGTTCTCATTTGCAAGATGCATTCATCAGCTGGTGTCATTAAACTGTCCCTCTTAAAGTAATGCCTTCCACCACCTCTTTTTTGTCGTGCCCGTCATCGTCAACTGTTACTAAGGATCAGGCAGAAAGACTCCAGCTTAATACACTGGCTCTCTGGAAGAAAACCTCCTACGAAAACTCATTAAAGAAATCAGAGAAAAGACATATTGTAATTTTGGACCATGATGAGTCTATTTTAAATCAGGTGGGCATGTGCTCATGTAATGTGCCGAAATGTCTTGAAAAATCAAAGAAAAAGAAAAATACAACGAGGGTTAAAAATAATGGAAAGTGGAGCGACTCGAGTACTGTTTGAATTGCTACTGATAAATTAAAATCACTGTTAATCATTAATCACCCAAATTGCATTCACGCTGCTGATGTATCTTCTCACACTGATTCGAAAGAAGATACATAGAATGTTTGCAGGCTGTGTGCTATGTTTATTATTTTGAGTTTTAGTTTCTTTCATAAAATGGGAAGGGGCTCTGCTTAACTCATGGGAAAATGGACTTTCCGGAGTGAGTCCTAGAATACATTTTAAAGCTCAGCTCAATTCCTTGCTGATGTCCTGGGATCTTTGTTAGCACAGTTCATAGCTAAAGGAACTCAGATCCTGAGAGATTAAATCCCAGAGGATTTCAACCCTGTTCTATCTTGTGTCACCTCTTGACCCTGACAGCACACCTCCCAAGAAAGTTCAGAGTCCTCTCCCCATCTCTACACAGGTACTTCTTGGCCAACTATGGAGTATGATCCAAAATGTGAATTCTCCTATATATAGATGGACTTAAAACATTTAACTGGTGGATAGTGCAGTTTAGCAACCCAGGGCTACATACCTCTGGCCAGTGTAGAGAAGAGATCTAGGTCAATGTATCACACTAGTGTCAGCAGCCAACCCTAGAAGAAACCAAAATTCAAAGTAGGCCTTCTTAGTCTGTGTGTGTGTGTGTGTGTGTGTGTGTGTGTGTGTGTGTTTGCAGCCTCAAAGATCAAACACAGGGCTCATATATTTAGGTAAGTACTCTACCACTGAGCCATATCCCAGACCTCAAAGTATGATTTCTATGAAAAATATATCCCTTTTTTTTATTTAAGTAGAGCCCCAAATCTTAATCAGCCCATCACAAATCAGGGGACTATTTATATTTGCCTAAAACATTCTTGTAGGCCTTCCAGGACTCAAGTGTATATTATTGTCACTTTTCTGGATTCCTCTGCCTGGACCTGTACTGAGTCCCTCGTGTTTGTTACCATACAGTCCAGTCACTAGCCCCACCACAGCTCTTTACATTGTGTAATATCGTTGCTTGTTGCATTAGTTACTGTTTCTGTTTCTGCAATGACACACCCAACAAAAAGCAATTTAAGCAAGGGTTTATTTTGGCTTAAGTTCAACTGGATACATTTTGTCCTCATAACAAAGGCATGGCCAGCAGGAGCAGAAGGCAGCTGGTTACCTTGCATGGGCTGTGAGAAAACACAGAATGAATGGGAGGGGTCTGTAAGCACGTTTGCACCTCCTAAAGGTTTAACAGCCTTAGAAACAGCACTGCTAGCTGGAGACCAAATATGCAAACATGCAAGCCTTTGAAAAGCACTTTACATTCAAACCGTAAGACCTTTCTCCAGATCCCCACCCTAACAACTGACTATAATTATTTTAGTTAATATGAATTCTAATCTATTCAGTATTCTATCCCCGGTGTCTATCACAGTGCCTAGCACATCAGAGGAAACCCTGAACAGTATATCCAGAGATCAAATGAAAGGGTGTAGACTCTGAAGCCCACAAGCACTACTTCTGGGGGTTAAGTGGTGTTCTAGCCTATAGCAAATCACTGTTCAGGTCAAACACTGAGCAGAGACCCAAAAAAAACTCAGCATTCAGAAGGCTTTGCATAGTTCAATTCAGGTAGAGTCCTCAATGGTCTAAGGCAATTATTTCAGAGCAGGGCATGAGCTTTCTCATATTTCAAATCAATTAAGACTTTGTCAATAACACAGCAGTTCGGTCCTAATATTGAAAACACAATTATTTCCTCATTATTGAAATAGAGGGAAAGGATGCTACTTACTTAACAGTAGCACAACTAAAATGTTTTTGAGGATAGTCCACTGACTGATCGCCATCCTAAGACTAGACAAGTGCAAGGCTTCCTCTTCTTTTAAAGAAATCCTTGGGCATTGCAAGGCTGCCAGTACAAAAATAAAGGAAATGAAGAAGTCTCTTTTTACCTTGAGAAATGCTGCCTCAATGAAGCCTTAATTGATAAAGACACCTAAGAACAACAAAGGTCGAGGGCAGGGGGTGACACAGTAGGACAAGTTACACTGACACTGAAAACAGAAAGGGGAAAAGTTCACAGGAAAAGGTGACAATGAACATCAAGTTCAAAGGCTTTGGTCTTTGATGCTCTGCTCTTCTCCTCTTCCCCATGTTCCCCTTGGGTATACAAAATGATAATCCAGTTATTGACTCTACACAAATGTCTCTTGTGACAGACAGGCTAATGTCACTTCAAAGACATACACTGCCTGGAGCCCAAGCTAAGAACAGGTTTTCTCAAATGGTCAAATAGATTTTTCATGTGGGCAGAACTCTGGGTGGGACCAATATAGCCACAGAAATCCTTCTAAATGAAAGGACCTGGAAGCAATGATTGGGGAAATCTATAAAGGTGTTTTACACTTTAAATCTGGAAGAAAGATTCAGAGGCCAAGGAACGCAGGTGGTACCTTGAGGAGGAAAATTCAAGGAGATCATTTCCCTGGGTTCCAGAAGGACAGACTGATGACAACTTAATTTGACCCTAGTGAGACCCACTTCCAATTTATGAAGTCTGAATAGTGAGAGAAGAGAATGTTCTCATTTGAGGCCATTAAGTTAGTGGTCATTTTTTTACAGAAGCTGTAGGACACTAATACAATTCTCATATTGGTTTGGTAAATCCAAGCCCTAAACTCAGGCTGTTTGTACTTCCTTATCAGATTCCCCTTGACTCGATCAAACATGCAGAATTAAACCAATCATCCTGTCCTACATACAGATCTATGCCTGTCTTGCTTGTCAATTTGATCAGCTTAGAATGGAAAGTAGAATATACTTCCAGGTCTGTCTTCGAGGATGTTTCTAGAGAGAAATAAGGGGAAGGTGCACCCTGAATGTAGGCAGTACTTTCCCATAAGTCAGAAACTTGAATGGGATTTAAGAGGAAGGAAGAGAAGCCCAGAGAATATTCTTTTCCCTGCTTCCAGGTATGATGTACACATTCTGCTCTGCCACACCCCCCTCACCATGATGCAATAAAACCTCTGGGTCTGTGAGCCAAAATAAACGCATCTCCCCTTGAATTGATTTTCTTGGATATTTGATGACCATCACAAATACTGTAACACAGACTCTCACCTCAGTCTACCTGTGGTGCGTTGAAAGAAAATGGTCCCCAATTGCCCAGAAGAAGTGGCATTATTGGTGTGGCTTTGTTGAAGGGTGTGTAATTAGATGGTGGGCTTTGTGGTCTAAGAAGCTGGAGCCAGTTCTCTTCCTGCTGCCTACAGATCAAGATGTAGACATCTCAGCTTAACCTCCAACACCATGTCTGCCTGCACACCGACATGTTTCCTGCCATGAAGATAATGGACTAAGTCTCTGAACTGTAAGCCAACCTCAGTTAAGTGTTTTCTTTTATCAGAGTTGCAGTGGTCATGGTGTCTCTTCACAGTAATAAAACCATAAAATCTGCAGAGTTGGCTACCCTGCCTTTCTGGGTTGAGCCCAAATGTTCATAATTCTTCAAGGTTCTTCTCTCTTCTTGCCAGTTGAAATGCTTCTCAACCCATCATGGTGACATCCACCATGATGAAATCCTACCCACACATACTGTTATTACCCCCTTTGTCATGATCCTAAAAGGAATTCCAAGTTTTAAAGAGTTAAATTCTAGAAAAAAATTAAGACAACTTACATAGGTATATGAATAATCAAAGAAAGGTGATGGGGGAAGGGAATAGAGGCTGGAACGATTTGTACCCTTGACTGAATCATTAGGCAAAAAGGATGGGGATTTCCAGTAATAGTGAGTCTTCATCAGATAAGCTGATCCTGGGAGTTTTCAGACCTGAAAAGATGTGGTTTCCATAGTTACAGAAAGTGAGAAATATTGGTAGAGAAATAAAGTGAAATGATCTTTCCAGAAATATTCTAAAAACTCTGTTCCTTACCATGCCTTAAGCTCTCTCATGTCACTCAGCCACGATTGCTAGCAACCCTATTCCCAGGATATGGCTATGGCACCCACGAGAGTGTGCCTTCAGTCTGTAACAGGCAGAATCAGGATACAAGAGCCCAGCGATTCCCTAAGACAAAAGTTCTTGTCAGGTAAGAGTTGGTATGTGGAAGGTCCAGCTGACCCAGTTAAGGCAGCATTTCATCCTGTGTAAGTTGTGGAGAGAATAAGATATGTCAAACAAATCTCAACTTGATAGAGAATCTTTCTAAAAGGCCAAACTCTTAGAAACCAATAAAGAAGAGTGCTTCATTTTTTACTGACAGCTTGTCACTCTCCACAAGAAACGTCTCTGCCTAGGCAGTCTCATGACACCAGATACTGCCTCTGTCCTGATGTACCCTGCAACCCATATCTCTCAGTGTTGGGTTTTAGAAAACTCTATGTGTGGAGACACCTGTTCTGCTGTGATCTTGATAATATTTTGTGTTGTTTCCCAAAGCTGAGTATCTCCTAAGTGTCCATCTTCCCTGTGGGTCATCTAAATGAACATCTCGCTATCTTTGGCAACTGTCTGGTTTTTCATTGCTAGGACAAAAAATTACTGAGAAAACAATGTAAATGGATAAATTGTTTACTTTGTTCATGGTTTCAAAGCTTTCAGGGAGGGTTCAAAAACACAGAGTGATTCATTCTGTGGTAACCTGAAAGCAGATGAACAGAATACTGAGCCTTGGGATTCCTCCCATTCCCGGTCTCTTCTACCAGGCCAGATGGCACCATCTACATGTGGAGTTTGGCTACCCTTTAGTTAAGCTCAGTTCTATCTGGAAATGCTTTCATAGACTCACCCAAGGGTGCGCTTTCCTAATGCCTAGACACTTTTCAACCCAATGAAACTGACAATCATGACTCACCAACACAGTCACTGATGGTATGCTTCAGTTACTGGGTCTCAGGAGTTACCTCAGCATCCAGGGATTTGGTAAACATGGCTAGGCTAACCAGGGGAATATCCTGGTTGTGACTGGCCCACCAGAATGTGTTCTAACTTAGACTCATTATTTTTGCCATACTAGCCAGTGTGTGTGTGTGTTTTTGCTGAAGCCAAGCAGTGCTTTTTGACCGTTGATTTTAATATTAGTCTCATCCCAGCTTCAGGAATTTAACCACTGAAAATGCATGTAAATAAGTGTTTTAATGGTGAAATACCGTTCTCCTCTTCCTTCTCCCTTTCCTTCAAGCTCTCTTATATTGATCTTAATCAAACCATGCTTGTTCCTTTCTAGCCCCAAAGGCAGTTTAAATGAGCACACACATCAGCAAGCCATCAGGACCATTACCAGAAACATCAGTGTTCATATCATGATAAGCAGCTATCCTAGAAGCGGTCTGAACAGGACCACTGTGAGCCACTCTCCCAGTTCTCTTGGGAAAACTTCATCAGAGAACCATTCAGAAGATAGGGCTGCTGGTGCGCTGTAAGTGAGATCGAGTCACATTTGAAAGGGAGGAAACCTCTGTCCTTGTAGGAAAATTAAACTAAAGAAAATATTTTATTAAGTGACTCCCATTCAGGAGAGGTACTTTCTTGAGAGTAGACTTCTGTCTCATCTCAATCTCAATTCTAATTGTCAACGTTAAAGCCTTGGGGAAAATCAAGACAATGGACACTATCGTTTCAAAAACATAATGTAGATAAAATGTCTGAAACTAGGCCAGAGAGTTTGCGGGGGGGGGGGGGGGGGGGGAAGGAGGAGGAGGGAGAGAGGAAGATAGAAAAGACCAGTTACTATATATTGATTTATTTAGCTATTTGCTTATAGCCATTGCACTGCCTGATTGCCAAGCATGATTTCACTTGCCACCTGGAACAGAGTAACTTGGAGAAAATAAGTGAAACAATGTGTCATTGTCCTTAACAACCTGGTGACTGCACAGAGGCTTCTGTAAACTCAGGCTAGCTTACCTGCCCCACCTGGTGGTTTCAGAGTATAAAATGAGAGTAGGAACTAAGCCAGCATTTAAGCCTTTCAGGAGCTGTCCCGCCTTTGATCCATGGGTAACATCCCCTCCCTTCCGCTCCCATTGGCATCCGAACGCTTATTGCAGAAAGATTCCCTCAACAAAATGGAAGACATGTGGCAATCAGGCTGAAGCAGGCAGTGCAGAGAAATCCCCTAGGAGTCACATGGCAGTCTTCAGTGGGATGATATCCACGGTATACAGTCACAGCCAAAATGCCCAAGAAACTGCTTAGAAAAGCGATCCCCTCAGCCGTGTGCCCCGGAAGCGCTGATTTCTCAAGATTGGCTTCTGTAAATGGGTCAGAGAGGATATAAAATGCGGTGGTTTAACTCAGTCATAAAATATCCATTTAAATTCTGAACTGCCTCCTTGGAGAATCGCTTTAGTTTGCAGTGAATGTCTAGTTTTAAACTGGAAACCGTCATTGCTTAATTACATCTCTTCTGCTTCTGCCCCTAAAGGTCAGGTGGCACATACATTGTTACTTTTAAAAGACATTTAAAATTCAGTTTATTCTATGAATTTAGGGGAATATTCACAGGACCGTTCCTGACAGTGTCTTTAATTTAAAACTTACTCGGGCCTACTGCCACGGGTTTATAATCCCAGCTACCTGTGAGTGCAAGGCAGAAGGATCAAGAGCAGAAAGCCTGAATGCGCGGTAGAGGACTTCAAGGCCAACATGAGCAATTTTGTGAAATGTCTCATAACAAGCAAGGGCTCAGCTGTTGCTTTGTGGTAGAACAATCAATTGCCTAGGATGTCTGAAGTCCTCAGTTGAATTCCCAGAACCACAAAAGTAAATAAATAAATATTAAAAAATAATAAAAAGAATAAGATGAAAAAATATTCATTCTAATCAGAATGTGTTCTGATCAGTATTGATATGTGAAAGCTGGAACTTGTAGAGCTGCTCTTGTGTCCTACCCAACTTTAGATCACCAGTAACTAATTTCCTTACCCAGAATTCCACCTGTCAGGAGAAAAATATCCTCTACACACAGAAAAAATGGATGGTCTATGTCCATCAGGAGGAGCTGAATCTGTAGCTCACAGGACTACCATCAGAAAGGGTAAATGTGCCCCCACATACATGCAAACCATAGACAAACCATTTCACAGTGAGGTAGATTCCTTCCAGGATTAAGCCAGTCTCCCAGAGAACAGTTGGTGCTTGCAAGAGCCCAGGTACAGAAGTGTTTTTGATAGGCCACAGTAATGTTTTCCGAACCTATCTCCAAAGAGCAATAGTCCCCCTGCAATATTATAGATTTTCTTTAAATTTTCATTTCAGTAAACATAAAAGCTTAGGAAATTCCCACTTTATTATGGAACTTTGCTACGGTAATGTGAGGTGGAACGTTCCATTGGTGAATTGTATCTTATATATTCACCAGACTAATTTGACCAAAGAACTTATTCACAGTGTCTGTGTGCACCTCCTGGGGTCTCTCGTGCCTCAAGGAACACAGATTGGAAAGGACGAATTTGTTTAATATGACAGAGCCCACAGAGCAGTGGCTGCAGATGCGTGCCCAGGGACCATCATTCTAAGCAGTCCCGTTGTCTGTGCTTTTGCCGTCGAATGCCCAGCAATGATATCTAATGTTTTCTGCGCCGACTCTCAGACTTCCAGCAGTCATCAGAAGTGGCAGGTTCAAGCCAAGTGACAAACAATTGTACTTGCCAGCATCATTCGGGAGCCCTCTCAAGATCCTTTCCTGGCCTGCTTCTCAGATTTTATGCAATTGTATATTCTCAGTGCCAGGACTATCTGGCTGTACATTTAATTTCCAGTTTTGTTTCGGAGCCCTGTCATTTCATCAATCAGAGCAATTCCATCTGCTAAAATGCTGACGAATCCAGCTGCTTTGTCACTTCCAATCAATTCACTAATGTTTCCACGTTCTGTTTCAATTAGCAGCCTATTCTTTGCTCTGTTTGATGACTTGATACTACCTACTATCTGCAGATTAAAAAATCAAATTACACGTTGCTTTGTCCTTGACATAAAAAAAAAATCCTTTCTTCTTTACCAAATTATTTCTATTTAGCACGTTTACCCCTCTTAAGTTAAATTATGCTCTACCACACTGAGAAGTAAGAGGTTCAATTGTTACACAAAGAATGGATCTGTAGTGGGCACTCCCCTTGACATTCACTTGGTCCTGGTGCTCTTACTCAGAAGTCGATCTTTTCTCATCTAAGGCTTCTATTGTTGTGATTTTTCCCCACACACCTTCCACTAAACACCTACTTGAAGCGTTATTATTTAA
Source organism: Rhynchomys soricoides (assembly GCA_019843965.1). Taxonomy (NCBI): domain Eukaryota; kingdom Metazoa; phylum Chordata; class Mammalia; order Rodentia; family Muridae; genus Rhynchomys; species Rhynchomys soricoides. The sequence continues at coordinate 3,442,216 of JADRCH010000143.1, read as the reverse complement.
CCAGAATCCCTTACTCATTTTATTTAACTCACCTACTACAATACCTATATTTTCTAGTGTCTGCAGCTCTTGACTTTGAGATGTAAGGAGTGAGTTAGACACAGCCATTGTTGGTGCTGATTATGTCATCACTGAATCACCCCAAGTCGTTATGAAGTAGCCATTTGAATGGTGTTTTCAAATGCATCCAGCACCTCTTGTTTTCTCTTCCTCTGAAAAGCAATCTATGTTTACCTACTTTAATTATCTAAAATTGTATCTTTTTTTGTTATGGAATGCAGAAATAGCATAGAATTCTGACTGTCCTTTCCCGTGCTCTGTGTCACAACTGACAGCATGACACTTTCATAGCCTAAAGCAATACAGCAGCAGTACTGTGGGTCATATTTTTAACTTTAATAACAATCTGGAATTGCCTGCAGCCTGCCTTATTTCTGGTCTTGCTGATTTCTCGGGGACCTGTGATAACACAGCTCCCAGTTGCCCATCTAATCTGCCTTCTGCCTTCTTTTGTATTTTCTTTTGATGTAGGTTTTCACGGTTATCTGGTCTTGCAGCAAAGTAATCTGAATCTATAGTTCTACCTTCTTTGGGGCACTCTGAGGAACTAGAATTTGCTTCCTGCCTGCACGCTCTCACAAGTGTCTACTTTTTCCTGTGGTTGGCCTTGAAATTTTCATCAGCTTTAATCTTTTTTAGACATTTGGGGGAAAAAAACACATCAAAACATGGCTTGTCAGTGGAAGTTCTGCTTTCCTTCAATATAACAAGATCCCATTTTGGTTATGCTTAAAAGATGGGGTGAGCATCCAGTGCTTAGAGATTCCTCACGTATTTACAACGAATGCCCATGTACCTACCTAGTTGTTCAGAGAATGTTTAGAGAGCACCAACTACTTATCTCTAGCTGGACCTGAAAAAGTCAGCTTAAGAAAGAAAGGGCTTATTTTGGCTCATAATTTGAGTGTGCAGTTCACCATGTCAGAGAAGACATGACAGCAAAAGCAGCCGTGGCACCAGGAAGATGAAGCAACTACTCTGTGGTCAGAGAGCAGATCGATAAAGACTGCTACCTGGTTCCCTCTTTTACTTTTTCTCTCCTTGTATTCAATCCGGGACATCAAACCATGGGATGGTGCTCCCCACATTCAGGGTATGTCTTCCCTCTTCAGCTAAGCCTCTCTGAAAATGCATTCCCTTACAAACACACTTAGAAATATGTCTCCAAGGGGGGTCCAAATCCAGTCAAGTTGCCAAGGTATCAAGTATGTGGCAAGTACTGTCTCTCTCAATCTGTACAGCTGAATACAGAGTTCACAACTTTATAGTGTTTCTTTATTCATACTCTCTGAGTGCTAGGAAGCGTGTATCATTGTGGAGATCTTTATAAACTCCTCCAATTGTAGTTCTTTGTCTAAAATGTCCTGGTTTAGTAAGTACAACATTCCTCTTACACCACAGAACCTTGGACATCCCACACATTCTCCAGCCTTCCCCAATTTAAGACATCTGCGAACTCAGTCTCCAACACATTACTGCAGCTTGAGTACATCACAGAATTTATTATTTCAGGTTAAGATTCAACCTACAAACAGAGATGCTCAGTGTACACATCTTTCCCTTACCCCTTAGACCTGAGTTACCTGTCTTGTATCCCAACAGGAAGAGAAGGCATCATGATTTAGGGGATATAGTTCTGTGACACTAAGTTCCTATCCCAGTCATGTTGAGGGTAGCAAGGTGGTTTGAAAGGAGTAGCCACAGAATATATGTTGCGTGCCTTGGTGGCAAACAACAGAAAACCAGACGTGAGGTCTAGACTGTGAAGACAAAATCATTTCACATACCATGGATCGAGGTAGCTTAGACCATGCCAAAATGTCACTGCAGAGATTTCCTTGATGCCCTTGCATTGTTTCAAGGAGTCAACAGGAGCACCCAGCTCTCCCAGACAAAACAGCCTTCAAAGTAGGAAGACAGGAAACTGAGCAGAAGAGGAGAAAACAGTTTGTAGTTCCTTATCAGAATGGCTTCTCATAAAGCTTAACGACCAGATGAATCCTAAGCCCAAATTCTGCTCTCATAGTTCTCAGAGTGAGTTTCCTAACAGCCACTCCTACCTCTCCTGAGGATTTATTAAAAAATTGAACACCCCCCCCCCCCAGACCCCATCAAAAAAAACCTGGGGTTAAGATCCAGGATTCTGGATTTTAACAAGAACTCCAGGTAGTTCTGGTACCTGCTTAGTGCTGAGAGTTTCAGTTCTAGTCACATCAAAGCAGAATCCTTTCACCACACTCAGAGGAGTGGTTCTGCATCTATTCAAAGCAGGACATGCTTTGCTCTGGAGTAGTGTGGGGCTAAAAATGGTGGGAAAAGGAGGAACAAGCACGTGCTAATGAAGAGTGAAAGTGGAGAAAACAAAGATGGAGGTACGGAGTAGAATCAAGAGGCCCAAGTCGCCATGGGTATGGGAAGCAAGAATCAGACCTCAAGTCTGAAATTACTGATTTCTTCAGATTAGAGGGAGCTAATACAACTAATAAACAGCTGCAGGAAATCAGTGTTCTAGTGAAAAATAGGCTTGATTATTCTACTTCAAATGTAATTCAAGAGTGTGATAAGTACCATATCATGACGCATTTGACAAAAAGTGATTCCACACTGCAAAAATCAGTAGCTAATTAGAACTTCAGTAAAATGCCAGATTTCATACAATGTGTGAGGTGGGGTAAAGAAGGTTATTTATCAAAATGCAAATTACTGGTTTTGCGTCTCTTCTTCTAAACTAGTTTTATCTCTGCAGCAACAGGATTTGGTTGTTTTCCTTTTCCTTTTCCTCAAGACAGGATCGTAATCTTACCGTGTAGCTCAAACTAATCTGGAGCTCTCAGTCCTCCGGCCTCTGCCTTCCAAATCCTAGAACGATAAGCATATTGTAACGGAGCTCATCCAGTTCCAGCCAGCATAGGATTGCTTTCCTGTGCTGACTCTCCAGACATCTACACTACCAAGTACAATGGCAACCAAGCACAGATAGCTGCCAAGCCTTTGAAATGCAGCCAGCATGGCTTGAGAAATTCTGTCCATACAAAAACACAGCGATCTTCAGACTTAGTACAAAAGGATACACCCGTGAATTCACACAGCACTGAGTGTGTGTGCAAGACCTGAACAAGATCAAGCCAGACAAACTCTTAGCATGGGTGGGGAAGGGATCAGGGAAGTTCCACCCCTAGGTGAGGCGCTATTGGTAGGTGACAGCTGCTGGGAGAGGGAGAGTGGGTTTCAGGTCCGTGACCCTTAGGAGGCTACTCATGCTCCAGTAGGTAGTCCATACACACATTGCAGCACCAAGTGGACTTAGTGGGGGGGAGGGGGGACAGATCAGAAGAAATTTGATGGAATACTGGTGTGCAGAATAGGGAGAGGAAATAGGGGTGGATTGTAGCAAAACATGCTACATGCATGCAAAATTCTCAAACAATAAGCAATAAAGGAAAACATGGAAAATGAGAGCCAATGAAGGGCCTCCCTAGGTGGCAGTACTTACTACCAAACCTGGTGACCTGAACTCCACTCGCCCAGAACGAACACGGTTGAAGAAGAAAACCAACTCCAGAAAGTTGTCCTTTGACCTCCATACTTGTATTGTGGCAAACACACACACACACACACACACACACACACACACACACCCCACAGTGGAAAAGGGAGAGGCTAAATAAATGTAAAACATTAAAATGTGCAAATTGGAAGATAATTTTTCTGAATTAGGTTAGAGTGTGTGTGAGGGGGCAGTCTGAAGGCTTCTTGCCTCTCATCCATGCCTGAATTCCAGCCATAGATGCCAGGACCCCAGCAGGAGAAATGCAATCTGAGCCGCCCCAGGAGAATCCAGGCGGGGCCCAGAGCTCTAATATGCAGCTGGGGCTGAAGACACAGGGCACATGACAGGATCAGCTACTCTCCTGCATTTAAAAGATAGGATGGGTGAAAGAGCAAGCAAACTCGGTATAAAAGAAAAAGTGGAAGAGGAGAACAGAACAGAGGAAAGAAAGAAAGAAAGAAAGAAAGAAAGAAAGAAAGAAAGAAAGAAA